>JANAVB010005798.1:438754-743518 GCA_029216955.1 Iris pallida | reverse complement strand
AATTCTTTTATCTTGCACTCATCTCGATTATGAGATTTCACAATGGATGTCAAGACAACTTTCCTTAATGGAAGTCTTGAGGAAGACATCTATATGAAGCAACCAGACGAGTTCATTGAAAAGGGCCAGAAGCATCTTGTTTGTAAGCTCAAGAAGTCCATTTATGAACTTAAGCAAGCTTCCAGATCTTGGAACATATGTTTTGATCAGGTGAAAAAATCCTATGGATTTGATCAATGTCAGGATGAATCATGTGTATACAGAAAGTATGACAGAAACGTGGTGGTGTTCCTAGTCTTTATGTGGATGACATCTTGCTTATTGGAAACAATGTGAAGGTGTTATCTGATGTAAGGGTATGGTTATCCAATCAGTTTGATATGAAGAACTTGGGAGAAGTAGGTCACATCCTTGGGATCAAAGTTCTACGAAATCGCAAGAAAAGGATGTTGGGCTTATCACAAGCTTCCTATATCGATACTGTACTAGCTCATTTAGTATGCAAAATTCTAAGAAAGGTTTCTTACCTTTTAAACATGAAATTGCTCTATCAAAGGAGCAGTGTCCGAGGACACCTAAAGAGATAGAGAACATGAAGGCAGTTCCTTATGCTTCAGCCGTAGGAAGCTTAATGTATGCAATGTTATGTACGAGACCAGACATCTGCTTTGCCGTAGGCATGGTCAGCAGATATCAGTCTAACCCAGGACAAGAGCACTGGACTGCCGTAAAGCATATTTTGAAGTACCTGAAAAGGACTAAAGAGTATATACTAGTTTACCAGGCAGATATTTTAGTTCCCTTGGGATATACAGACTCAGATTTTCAGTCAGATAGGGATTCCAGAAAATCTACCTCAGGTTATGTGTTTACTTTGAGAGGTGGAGCCATTGTGGAGGAGTATCAAGCAAAAATGTATTGTTGATTCCACCATGGAAGCCGAGTATGTGGCAGCCTCTAAGGTAGCCAAAGAAGCGGTTTAGCTCAGAAACTTCTGTTGGACTTGGATGTGGTACCTAGTTTGCCTAAGTCTATTACACTTTATTGTGATAAAAGTGGTGCAGTTACAAACTCGAAGGAACCACGAGCCCATAAGACTGGCAAACACATTGAGCGCAAGTACCACCTGATACGATTTCGTAAAGAAAGGAAAAGTTGCTGTGATCAAGATAGCATCAGCCGACAACCTAGATGATCCATTTACAAAGAGCTTACCAGCTAAGGCTTTTGATAGTCATGTTGAGGAATGGGAGTCAGATGTGTAGCAGCATGGCTTTAAGTATAAGTGGGAGATTTAACAGTATACTGAAAAGCAATGCCTTGAGTATAAGTGGGATATTGTTAGGGTTATATACTAAAAGCATCACTTTTGTAGTAACCTTATTTCCTTAAATTTTGAATGAGAATCATATGGGCAAATGTTTGCATATTGTATCTGTTGCAAGTGTTAATGCAAATGTCTGATATTCTATATTGTAGATAATATGGTGTGTGGTGTCACACAGAAGATCATATTATCAGTTCCCTATGGAATATATAAATAGTTCACAACCTAGATGGACTTGGACAATCTATTGGAAAGGTTGTAGTGTAATATGGTATTAGTCTATCTTGACTATAGGTTTACACTAGTACACTTTATGTGTATTGAACAGGACAACTTGAGGTTGTTCTCTTTGTATTGACTACATAAGAGAACAAACACCTCTGTTATTATGGATGCTTGTGCTCTTAATCCGATATAATAACGGACATGTATATGCAGTGTGCATTACTTTGACTCATAAAAGAATGAGATTCATTATGGATCAACAACCTCTATGAATTGGGTAATAACATTGTATGTATGATGGGCTGTTGATTATAAATAAAATCTATGTCCCGATACATCGGGTTGATGATGTCCCCTTAAGGAGCTCATAAGGATTGTCATGTAAACCCTGCAGGAGGATTATATCCGACATGACAAATAAAGTTGAGTGGTACTACTTAAGGATAAAAGATGTCGAATAATATAGTTGTCAGTAACTTAATTTGATCGACGGACATACGATATCTTAACATGGGGAGCCAAACGAGCATATAATAAAAAGAGCCTACAAACATAATTTGGGATTAGGGAGGTAGTGTAACAATAGCTCATTAGTGGACCGAGCTATTGTTAATAGGCCTGGATTGTGTGTTCGGCTGAACACGGGATATCCAGATCCGTTAGAGGCCTAACCCTAATTTCTCCTCATGGTCCCTGCCGTAGCCTAATATATCCTCTATTCTCTGGCCGCCAGATTACTGATCAGAAATCTAAAACTTTCTCTAAATTCGTGATTCACGTAAGGAGAGAAAGAGGGGGCTACCAAGAAGAAGAAAAGGTTGGGAGATCGTCGCACATACGACGTCCAACTCGAGGAAGGAATACGTGCAGAAGATCTAGGGGTCGTCCGCTCGAAATTGCCAGGAATTACTTGTCTCCTTTCCGCCGCAGGTATAATTCGTGAACCCTAGTTTCGCCTATGAAGGGTTAGAACACGTATTAGATGTTTAACTTTCTATCGATCAATACGCACACCAAAGAAAGGGTCCTGGAATCCCCATTCCATCAGCCTGGGACCCGCAGTCAACACGGACTCCAACACGACCGCCCCTCCTTTGGGTGATGATCCCTTAGTAGCATCCGTTCCTTCAGCTGCAGATGAAGCCAAGGAGGCAAGGAGGGAAGTCCATGAGCTTCGGGCAATGTTCAATGCCCAGACTCCTCTCAGGATCTCATAATACGTTAACCATATCCCTTTGCATGGAGAGACGTGCCTTTTCTACTGTCACGACCCGCTCCTCGAATAATCGGACACGAGTTCGGACCGCCCAGCCTTCATTGTTAGACACAATGAGTAAGCTGTACCAGCTAGGGAAACTAACCAGATAAACATGAAAGTATAGAATCACAGCATCTAAAAACGTATCCCAGAATGATCACCATAATCCACAAATCCAGATATCATGTACCAGAATCAACAGAAATGAAAAGTACTATGAACTCTAAAGTCAATATCTCAAAGTAAAGCTAAGTAATCTAAACCTGAAACCTCAAGCTAAGCCTCATCCTGCTCAGCTAAATCCTGGGCTCTGGCCCGTAGAGTAGATCAATGTCCTACAAGCATACCTACAACATATCTTTCAGGAGCGGAGCAAAGTACAGTTCTAGGTAATAAACATGAACATGAAATGGGTACAAGAGTATAGGAAATGAATACAGGAATGAACAGGTAATACAGGAAAGTAGTACAGGAACTGAGTACAGGAGATATAGTACATGAATGTAAAGTACAGAAATGAGTACAGGAACTATAGTACATGAATGTAAAGTACAGGAACATGTAAAGTACAGGAAATGTAATGTACAGAATGAGACTAAAATCCTGTAGTACCAGACATGATAAGTGCACAATATTGAAATACATCTAGTCCATGTGACCGGCTGGGTGAGTACAGGAGCATGCACAGGAGTACATGAATATGGTACGACTTAGGACCCACGTGCACAGTGCGAGGCCTAAGCTAGGTACAGGAATATAAAACCGGGATTGGTCACATGGCTAGTGTATTTCCCCACCCGACACTAATAAGTACAAGAGCAAGGGTACAGGAATACAGGAGTACATGAATATCGTGCCATGACGTGTCACAAGAAAGGGTACAATAATATAAATGTACAAAACCGTAGAAAAGTACTTGCCTGGCTCCGGAAAGTACTGGTAATCAGGAACTGGATGTCTTCCTGTATTTATAATTTGTACAAGTTGGTTATGAACTAACATAATCTCTAAATTGGTATTGTAGTTCTACTTTATAATAATTCTAATTAAATCTCTTAGGAGATAATGGCCCATAGCTTAAATAATCTTAGATTAGATAACATACACTTTTGGTAAGTCATCAAGTCCTACAATGCTAATTAAGTATAATATTAATAAGGACATTTATCCTATTGACAATATCTAAATAAGATAATATTTGCTTTTGAAAAACTATATTTTAATTAGTATACTATTAGCAGAATTTCTATGAATGGCTTAATACTCTCAATGGTAATAAGACATAAAATCAAATCCTACCACTCCAGCATCTAAAATTCCCAAGGATTAGTCTAAGTCTTGCCATATACTCATTCCAACATCATAATTTTACACATAAAATAATGCAGCAAATGGACTAAAAGCCCCCAGTCTCTGGTCACCCAATATTATAATTAAAATATAACTCAAGTCTCCCAATCCCAAGCTCACTGCCAACAGAAAAGAATGACAAACAAATATAAACTCAAGTCTCCCAATCCCAGCTCACTGCCAACAGAAAAGAATGACAAACAAATATAAACTCAAGTCTCCCAATCCCAGTTGAATAATCAGCACTAAGAGTTTAATTCAAATCCAGCACATCCTCAAAGAAATGGGCAACCAAACTTCAAAAGTACTGTAGCCTAAGGGCAACTTAAATTTAGTAAAATTCACTACTCCCAGATGCAGATATAAGTAAGAATTAACAAGAATGACTTATAATACATATGAAATCAAAATGACTTATAATACAAAATGACTCATAATGCAAAACCAAATCAACAGTCCCTCAACATAGCAGTCCAACAGCTACATAACGGTACACACCAACCACCCGGACATAATCTGGACACTAGCCGACACCCCATAAATCAATCTGCAACTGTCGGATTCCCTTCGCTGACACGATCGGTCCTGGACACGAACAAGCGGGACACGAACAAGCGGAACACGAACGAGCTGCTACCCTTACTCTCTTGGCCGAACACTTAAATACTGCACTGGAGCAAAAATATAAATTACAAAATAGTGTATACCTGCAGGAAGAAGCAGATCCCAAACGTGCTGCTACGATGAGTCGGACACGAGTCTCGGAGAAGAATTTGGAAATCAGGACTCTGTTTGGACATAAAACCAAACATTTTCAATGCAACGTTGTTTGAGACAAACGTCATTAAACTAGGAATAATTGAGCCACGAAAATTTCATAGATACAAAATCAAGCTGCTAACAATTCCCAATCCGAATCAACCCGAAAATGTACATCAATTCCAAAATAATTCATTCAGCCAGAAGAAAAAGCACAGACAGTCATAACCCATAGGATTCAAATGGATAGATCGATCTTACCAGTGGATGGATCCAAGGTGATCTGGATTTCTCAATTCGTCCAAAATTGCAGATCGAGACAACTACGAACTCTGGATCCGACTCCGATCAGAAGTTGATCGAAACAACGAATAAATTCGAGATGAGAAGATCGAATCAGAAAATTATGAGAGGAAGAACAGGTCAACGAAACTGTGCTTACGGTGATCGTCGGGGACACTCTGAGCTGTGCTGCGCCGGCAACGGGTGGTCCGACTGGTTCAGTCGCCACGGAAACAGGGATGCGCCACCGCCTTCATCACCTTTACTATATCTTCCTGCTTTGCGGTCGGAGTCGTCGCCGCCAGGATCGTCGTTGCAGCCGTCGGGTTCGTCGTCGCACCGAGCTCTCGGGGAAGAGAGGAACTCAAAGGGAAAAGTTAAACTGAAGAAAGAAAAATATAACTGAATAAATCTCTCTCCAAACCGCAGCAAATACACCAGCCACCCCCCTTTTTCGATTTAGTCCCTCCACTCTAGGAAGTTTCTCACTTAGCCCCCCCCCTTTTCCTTATTCCTAAATTGATCCCTCCACTCTAATGATTTTTACAAAAATTCCTTCCCCCTTTTCATTAATTCAAGAATGGATAAAAAATCAGTTAAGAATTCACATGGGGCCCAAAGTTGTTACAACAACTTTTAAAATTTAAAAGTAGCCCAAAATAAATTCCCTCAAAAATATATCATCCAAAATTTTATTAATTAAACTAATTTATTATTTAAAGCTAATAATATCAATCTAATTATTTATTTAAAAAAACCGGGAAGTGGAGTTACAAATCTCCTCCCTTAAAAAATTTCGTCCTCAAAATTCAAAGGACCAAAAAAACAATCAGCAATTCACAAGGGTCCAAACACCAGTCATTTATTGAAAATAGAATTCCATAAAATAGAGTACAATCCAATCAATCAAACAGAGTGGGATAGCGCTCCCGCATCTCGTCTCACGCTCCTATGTGGACTTTCCTGAAGAGTGATGTCTCCACATGACGCGGACAAGTGGAATAGTCTGGTTCCGCAGACACTTCTCCCTCCGATCAAGGATTAAATAGGCACGAATGGAATGAAGTTCAATTACATCTTAGAGGAGCAAAATCATGAAGACACAATTATTAGGTACGATCAAAAATCGATAGTCTAACACAGGTAGATTAGAACAAGATAGGAAATCATGGTCAGATAGACATGACTTAAGATCGAAATTTAGACAAGTCACAAACGAAGTACGAATCACAATCTGATAATATAATTTTGATGAATTCAATGATCTAACGATAAAATGCTAGAAAGAAAATTTAGCAAGGTTTGATTGAGGAGCGTACGCAATACTCAGAAGATACAATATCAAATCAGGATGAACGTGCAAGGATTTGTGATTCTCGAAATCTAATAATCATATAAAAAGGGATATATTTCCATGATACCCAAGAACATATAGGTATTTGAAATCACCTTGCTTAGAATCCTACCCCGCCAGTATATATCTGACTGCAGTGGACTTTCGGCTCCGTGACTCAAATAACAATATGTCACCGAATATTCTGTCAACCTTATCCATTTTCAACAATCATTGACGAAGCAACCCAAGAGATCAAGGTATGAAGAATATGACAAGTCGACAGTACTTGAAAACTATGATTGTCTGAAATCACTTCAACTTTAAAGTTCCTGCCTCGCCAGTACGCTACTGGCTACAGTGAACCCTTAGTCTCCATAATCCAGCTAATGGCTGCAGCGCACAACTCATGCCATAGTAGGTCATCGAATAGCCTCTCGACTTTATCCCTAGGAATTTCAAAAGAGTTTCAAGGAGTTCAAAATGAGTTTCAGTAGTCCAAGTCACGAAAATGTGAAGTTACCTGACTGTTAGAATACAAGGATTTATTAGGTACTAAGAGACGACAAGGGATCCCATCGGTGAGTATAAGAGGGCAACCAGGAAGATTTAAAATTTCAGACAGGGAGCAAGTTTCAAATTATAACGGAATTCCAACTGATATCTGAAATGGTAACAAGATTCCATATACGGGACATTATTCTGAAGGGATAACAGAGTCTCGAAGATGAACTGAGGCAAGGTATTAGACAGGAGACAAGTTTCAAAATAAGAAATAAAATTCCGTACTGAAAACAAGGTTTAACAACATCTTAATTAACAAAAACCTCAGACAAAGTTTCGAAGGAAAAACAACCTTCCATAGGATACACCTTAATTAGAGAACCAATATCAACAAGGTCGTATTAGAAATAAAATCTCGCTAGAAAATATTGACGAGAAAACAAGGTTTAGAATAGTGACTATAAAACAGGTTATAATAGGAGACAAGATATTGGATTGTAAAATGAAACAAGCGAATCTCAATAGAAACAAAATAGTAAAATAGAGAACAAGTCCCGAATAAAGCCAAGAATAGGAAATAGAATCTCAAACGAGCATCAATAGAAGCGAAGGTTCAAACAAGGTTTCAGAATATATTTCAAGTAGGAATAATTCTGGAATAGTACAAGTCCGATTAGCAAACAGAATATCAATAAATGAGTAGGAACAAGTATCCATGAAACAAGCAAAATCTTGGATAGGAGACAACATCGAAACAAAAATAGTGGACCAACAACTCTCGACTAGAAAATCAAAGTCATGAATGAGGAAACAAGTCTCGAATAGGAAACGAAATCTTCAAAACCCTCAAAGGTATTTGCAATAATGTCTACATAGGACGGAGCTTTAAACAAGTTTCGAATGAGGAACAATTTCGAAATGAAATCTCGAAAACGATTAAGTATCCATTAACACAAAGTTTGATAAAGAACAAAAATTTGCAAATAGGAGCCATCACTAGGAAACAAGGTTAGGAATGATGAATATGCAAACGGTATCAATTATGAATTTCAAACAATTATCGATTTGGGGATCTGAAACAAGTTTATCGAAATAGGAAACGATATCTCGAAGTAAGTTTCGATATCAACAAATGTTTAAACAAGAAGTTTTAAGAATTGATCTAGGTGCTTTAAGGAATTTAAGGGAAGGCTGGATGGATTGCGAATCAAGATACATGATTTCCAACCATGCAAAGAAATCTTCTGTCTTCAGTCTATCTTCAATATTCCTCTGGAACTGGAATAACTTCAATTTCTTCAACTGTTCTATCGTACTGGTCCTTGCGGTAGTGCTCCATATGATTATTGAATCTTAGAGAGGCGGGTCCTTCTTCTGTGATACTGGTGCTCCTCGTGCTTGTCCTTGGACAGTGCGATCAACGGTCTCCGGACAATCTTTGAATTGGTGAGTAGGCGATCCGCAGTACGAGCGTAGTCTCCGTCTTTCGTGGCACTCTTTGTGGTGATGTCCTGACGACGAAAGAAATTGTAAGTGGTCGTCGTCTGAATCTGAGTCTGGATCTCCTGCTGGAGCTGAAGCACAAAACCTCTAATAGAAATATACGTCTGCTGGCGTGCTGGCTATTGAGACCTGCTCCCGATGATGCTGGTGGTGTGACCGAAGAAACGCGGCTGAGTGTTACGATGCTTTACGGATCCATAGTAGCTGCTATCTCCGTCATAAGTCTTCATGTCTTTCATAAGCTCAGCTTCAGGTCTCATTCTATTGTCAGTGCTATATTCTGGATCTTCTGGCTGGTGGCAGCAATCTCCGAGAAGTCGGGTCCTCAGGGACTAGGATGATTTTCAGTGGCTACTCCAGGTTCTCGATCTGCTACTCGGTACAAGATATGCGCTCAGTGTCGGAGAAGTCCAAAAGTCTGAGAGTCTGGAAATCAGAAGTCCTTCCTGGCTCGGAGAGTGCATCAACAAGTCTGACTTGGAAAGGATGGCCTGCTCCCTCTGGTTGTCAAGGGACTCTTCAAACATCTCCGTCAACTACGTACTACCCATAGGATAGTAGTGTGATAGAAGGTAGTGGAAGATCGAAACCTTCAAGTGTAGGTGGATCAACAGTTCTGGTGTCGCGTGCTTCTGAACTATCTGAAAAACAGAAAACTGTTAAAATAATCTAGACCTAAATACAACAAGTGTTTATAGAATATCAATATACCTGATATACCATTATTTCTCGATTTTCCTATGCTGTAATCAAGTTTCCCAAGTGTAATCAAGTCCCCCAATAGTACTCTAATACCTAGGTACCATTAGGATAGACCTGCATGGGCCACCACTAAAAACATGTCACGACCCGCTTCCGAATAATCGGACACGAGTCGACACGCCCAGCCTTCATTGTACACACAATAAGTAAGCTGTACCAAGCTAGGGAAAACTAACCAGATAAACATAAAGTATAGAATCACAGCATCTAAAAACGTATCCTAGAATGATCACCATAATCCACAAATCCAGATATCATAATGTACCAGAATCAACAGAAATAAAAGTGCTATGAACTCTAAAGTCAATATCTCAAAGTAAAGCTAAGTAATCTAAACCTGAAACCTCAAGCTAAGCCTCATCCTGCTCAGCTAAATCCTGGGCTCTGGCCCATAGAGTAGATCAATGTCCTGCAAGCATACCTGTAACATATCCTATTCAGGAGCGGAGCAAAGTACAGTTCTAGGTAATGAAACATGAACATGAAATGGGTACAAGAGTACAGGAAATGAAATACAGGAATGAACAGGTAAATACAGGAAAGTAGTGTAGGAACTGAGTACAGGAGATATAGTACATGAATGTAAAGTACAGAAAATGAGTACAGGAACTATAGTACATGAATGTAAAGTACAGGAACATGTAAAGTATGAAATAATGTACAGGAATGAGACTAAAATCCTGTAGTACCAGACATGATAAGTGCACAATATTGAAATACATCTAGTCCATGTGACCGGCTGGGGTGAGTACAGGAGCATGCACAGAGTACATGAATATGGTACGACTTAGGACCCGCGTGCACAGTGCGAGGCCTAAGCTAGGTATAGGAATATATAGTAACCGGGATTGGTCACATGGCTAGTGTATTTCCCCACTCGACACTAATAGTACAAGAAAAGGGTACAGAATACAGGAGTACATGAATATCGTGCCATGACGTGTCACAAGAAAGGGTACAATAATAAATGTACAAAACCATAGAAAGTACTTTCCTGGCTCCGAAAGTACTGGTAATCAGGAACTGGATGTCTTCCTGTATTTATAATTTGTACAAGTTGGTTATGAACTAACATAATCTCTAAATTGGTATTGTAGTTCTACTTTATAATAATTCTAATTAAATCTCTTAGGAGATAATAGCCCTTAGCTTAAATAATCTTAGATTAGATAACATACACTTATTGGTAAGTCATCAAGTCCTACAATGCTAATTAAGTAATAATATTAATAAGGACATTTATCCTATTGACAATATCTAAATAAGATAATATTTGCTTTTGGAAAACTATATTTTAATTCAGTATACTATTAGCAGAATTTCTATGAATGGCTTAATACTCTCAATGGTAATAAGACATAAAATCAAATCCTACCATTCCAGCATCTAAAATTCCCAAGGATTAGTCTAAGTCTTGCTATATACTCATTCCAACATCATAATTTATTACACATAAAATAATGCAACAAATGGACTAAAAGCCCCCAGTCTCCCTGCCAATGGTCACCCAATATTACAATTAAAATATGAACTCAAGTCTCCCAATCCCAGCTCACTGCCAACAGAAAGAATGACAAACAATATAAACTCAAGTCTCCTAATCCCAGCTCACTGCCAACAGAAAAGAATGACAAACAAATATAAACTCAAGTCTCCCAATCCCAGTTGAATAATCAGCACTAAGAGTTTAATCAAATCCAGCACATCCTCAAAGAAATGGACAACCAAACTTTCAAAGTACTGTAGCCTAAGGGCTACTTAAATTTAGCAAAATTCACTACTCCCAGATGCAGATATAAGTAAGAATTAACAAGAATGACTTATAATACATATGAAATCAAAATGACTTATAATACAAAATGACTCATAATGCAAAACCAAATCAACAGTCCCTCAACATAGCATCCAACAGCTACACAACGGTACACACCAACCACCCGGACACAATCTGGACACTAGCCGACACCCCATAAATCAATCTGCAACTGTCGGATTCCCCTTCTGACATGATCGGTCCTGGACACGAACAAGCGGGACACGAACAAGCGAAACACGAACGAGCTGCTACCCTTACTCTAATCTTGGCCGAACACTTAAACTACTAGAGCAAAAATATAAATTACAAAATAGTGTATACCTGCAGGAAGAAGCAGATCCCAAACGTGCTGCTACGATGAGTCGGACACGAGTCTCGGAGAAGAATTTGGAAATCAGGACTCTGTTTGGACATAAAACCAAACAGTTTTAATGCAACGTTGTTTGAGACAAACGTCATTAAACTAGGAATAATTGAGCCACACAAATTTCATAGATACAAAATCAAGCTGCTAACAATTCCCAATCTGAATCAACCCAAAAATATACATCAATTCGAAATAATTCATACGGCCAGAAGAAAACAGAACACAGACAGTCATAACCCACAGGATTCAAATGGATAGATCGATCTTACCAGTGGATGGATCCGAGGTGATCTGGATTTCTCAATTCGTCCAAATTGCAGATTGAGACAACTACGAACTCTGGATCTGACTCTGGATCTGAAGTTGATCGAAACAAATAAATTCGAGATGAGAAGGATCGAATCAGAAAATTATGAGAGGAAGAACAGGTCAACGAAACTGTGCTTACGGTGATCGTCGGGGACACTCTGAGCTGTGCTGCACCGGCAATGGGTGGTCCGACTGGTTCAGTCACTGCGAAAAGGGATACGCCACCGCCTTCATCACCTTTGCTATATCTTCCTGCCTTTGCGGTCGGAGTCGTCGCCGTCGCCGCCAGGATCGTCGTCGCAGCGTCGGGTTCGTCGTCGCACCGAGCTCTCGGGGAAGAGAGGAACTCAAAGGGAAAAATTAAACTGAAGAAAGAAAAATATAACTGAATGAAATCTCTCTCCAAACCGCAGCATTAATACACCAGCCACCCCCCTTTTTCGATTTAGTCCCTCCACTCTAGGAAGTTTCTCACTTAGCCCCTCCCCCTTTTCCTTATTCCTAAATTGATCCCTCCACTCTAATGATTTTTACAAAAACCCCATCCCCCTTTTCATTAATTCAAAAATGGATAAAAAATCAGTTAAGAATTCACATGGGGCCCAAAGCTGTTACAACAACTTTTCAAATTTAAAAGTAGCCCAAAATAAATTCCCTCCAAAAATATATCTCCAAAATTTTATTAATTAAACTAATTTATTATTTAAAGCTAATAATATCAATCTAATATTTATTTTAAAAAAACGGGAAGTGGAGTTACATCCACCATGGTACAAGCCGTTCCATATTAATTCTTATGATGGGAAGACCTCTGCTAGTCGATACAAGACTTACTTGAGGTCATAACCGACCATTTGCCGCATAGTGACGCCTTCCTCACGTATTATTCATCGGGGCATTGGAGGGTATCGCGTTCGACTGGTACCCAATCTTTCGACAACTGCATCACTCTATTGACGACTTCAAACACATGTTCCTAGAAAGATTTTATGAAGTGGGGCATGACGTAACAATCGTCTCTCATGGACGTCGTTCAAGGAAAAGGGAGCTAACGAGGAACTACATCGAGCGGTTCTGCCAAACCGCCATGAGATTGCCCCACGGCAATCCCGAGAGCTCCTTGATTGAAATCTGCTAAAAGAAGCTGCTCCCTGCAATTAGCCTTTGGATGGGTGACGATCAGTTCAGGGATTGGACGACCTTCATCATATGTGCTACCAATAAGGTAAAATTGAAGAAGGCTTGCCAGCTGGTATTACACATCCCAGAAGGAGAAAGTAAGGGCAAACGTCCTGGGTCCACCTCCAGTAACAGTAAGTGGTGCCACCACCAACCGGGACAATAAGGGCAAACTGGCCATGGTCACAGATGCGACTCAGAAGCCCAACAAAAAGGCGGAAGGTTCGTGGCCCAAGGTCAATTACTTATTTGAAGATAGTCATGTCAAACCTATCTTCGATATGCTCTTGCAAGGGAGTAGGATCCAGCTCCCTCCACCAAGGTGCGAGCCCCGAGCAGCAGAAAAGAAGGACCCAAAGTATTGTCACTTCCACCGCTATGTCCATCATGCCACTCATGATTGTTTCCAATTGAAGTGGTACATTCAGAGTCTTATCGACTCCAAAGCTCTGTCGATAGACTTTAAAGAGGTTACCATGGCGGAAAACATGGTGTCTATTCAGTTCGATGACTTCCTTCAACAAGCACTCCAGATGGGGTCATACTTGTCCCTCGGGAAACGATGGAAGTTACTAATCTTCTACCCGTCTGGAGCCAAATATCTGGATTGGTACCTCTTACCACATCGCGAGGAGAGATAATATGGGTGCATCCAGACTTGGTGCCCGAAGTTACCCAGGGGGTCATCTCCTACCAGCCAGAAAAAGGGCAGGAAGTCTAAATCCTGCCATACAATTTCATCCGAGGCTGAGGAAGCTGCAGTCGTTGTTACCTGGTCTGGAGCACAAGTCCAGCCCGTACGGGATAATTCAGTCGAAGATCCTCAGCCGACAACGTTGCCTCCCTATGATGTTCCAAGGTCATCTCAGCCTCTTAGCGGATAAGTCCAAGACAAAGGAGACCCGCTTCGACAGGCCACTCCGCAATGGTGCACCTCAGGGACTGGAGAGACCTTACAACTTCGATATATTAGCGCAATTGGCTAATACGCCAGCAAACTTGTCGTTATACGAGCTCCTAAGGCTCTCCAAGGATCTTCGTGTCGTATTAAACGAAGCAATCCAGAATGCTGACGCCTACTTAGCCTAAGTCAAGCCTCCAGGGGAAGACCCGCCAGCAGATTTACAGGTGGCGATAGCACAAATGCAATGCCCAACATCATATTTACTCTCAGGATATGATCAAGTCCAATTTGCATGATCGCCCTTATACTACACTGGATACATAGGCGACATCAAGGTGGATCGGATGCATATCGCCCCTGGCTCGTCAATAAGCATCATCCCAAAAAGCCTGCTCTAACTTGTTAGCATCCCTATGCATTGGCTAGCAGCAACTAACACTTCCATTAGCGGTTTTAACTCGGGAAGAAGCTATCCCCTAGGGAAGATCCGGTTGAAGTGCCAGATTGGTGACTTAAACGAAGTTACCTGCTACGTCATAGATGCAGACACCTCCTACAACATCCTTGGAACATCCGTGGATACATGACTATATAATCGTGCCATCCACCCTTCACCAGTGTTTCAAGTATGTCAGTAAGCACGGTTCCGTGTAGACTGAATTTGCGACATTGATCCCTTCAAAGGGGTTGAATCTTATTACTCTTCGGAGGCTTGTCTATATGACGAATCCAGAAAACATATAACTGACGAGCTGGAGCCATCATAGGGCCAGAAGAACCCTTGAGAATTCGTCTCCAAGCCTGCAAACCGGACAGGGCCGCACCCCTTGTAGCAACCTTGCATAAAGAGGTGCTCGGTTCTCCTTCCACATCTACGCAGTTGGAACCAATATCATCCGTCTCCCGAGATCCAGCCAGGAGCCAAAACCTGTCATAGGACCAATGGTGATCCGGTTACCAAAGTCTAATCAAAGGCAACAGGAAGATGTAAGGCCCTCTGTAACACCGATGGTAATCCGATTGCCAAAATCTACTCGAAGGCGACCGGAAGACACAAAGTCCCTTGCTGAGCCCATTGTCATCCGTCTTTTCAAGACGAGCCAGCAGCCAAGTGTCGATCCAACACTCTCAGACAAATCAATACCTCGAGCGGAACCTTGGTGGTCAAGTTGCCCAGACAGCATCCCGACCTCTAAGCTCGCAGGGGGTAGCCAAGGAGGACAAAACTCGCCAAATACGTGGTTACACAGGTGGATAGCCCTTGTCCTGATGATGTAATCCTGTGGATAAAATTCCTTATTTCATCAATAAGAGGCTGCCGTTAGACTATTCTGAGTATGATAAGCCTAATCTAACGTATGCCGTACGGGACTGTCTAGACGTTAGCCTGCACACATGGGTGACAATCGTCATACCCTAAATCGACTTGCTCCTATAAAAGGTGCTTACTTCCGGTCCCAGACAGAAGAGGATGGGATCACACAATCATCTTTGGCGAAAAGAAGGTCCTCAATCTTTCACGCCACAAGAGTCCGACCTCGGACCGACGTGGAAGACTACCACTCTACTTGTATAGTACTCAAGCCAAATACTTCACGCAAAAGAAGGGGTACGACATGGAGGCTACCCCGGGTCTAAATTATGGCAGTGGTCGATGATTGCCTCTACAGCCGCCAGCACCGGCAGGGAAACCTCAGGCTCATTGTCACAAATCCAGACGCGGCCTCAGGTATGTTACTCCACCAACAACGTCCGAAAGTTCTGATGAAGAATGCGAGTGGCACTCTCATTCGTCCGAGTCACCCATTTATGACTCCAATAGCAGTATTGGAGATATATTCAGACATACATTATCTGCCAATATGACATCCGCTGATATCAAAGAGGAAGACGAAGACCTACTTGAACCACTTGAGTTGGAGCCGTGGGTCCAGCAACTAGATGCATAATAGGAGAAACGCTTTGAACTTCGTGATCCTTCCACTAAAGATGAGGTTATGCAAGTTAACCTTGATGATGAATCCTCTCCAAAGCTAATCTTCGTCAGTAAAAGTCTGACAGACGACAACGGGTCGTTGTTACAACTCGTCAGAGAATACATCGACGTCTTTGCTTCCAGCTATGAAGACATGCCAGGGCTAAACCCTGAGATTACACTCCATAAGCTCAACATTTATCCGGACGCAAAACCATTCAAGCAACAGAAGCGACAATTTCGTCCAAACATTATAAATTTCATCGAACGAAGCGAACAAGCTTATAGCTAGCGGTTTCATTCGTGAATAGCAGCACCAAGACTGGAGCCAACGTAGTGCTAGTCATCAAAAAGAATGAGAAAATTTGAATCTGTATTGATTTTCGTAATCTGAATGCGGCATGCCCTAAGGATGAATTTCCTCTTCCAATCACCGATATAATGATTGATAATACGTGTGGCTTCGAGCGTATATCCTTTATGGATGGCTTTTCAGGATATAATCAAATCAAGATGTCTCTTGATGATGAGAAGCATACATCATTCCGAATGCCGATCGGTATATATTGTTATACGGTCATGCCCTTTGGCCTAAAGAACGCCGGTGCTACATATCAACGGGCTATGAGTGTAATCTTCAGAGATATTTACGTAAGACGGTGGAGTGTTACATTGACGACATCGCCATCAAAAGTCGCTCCGAAAATGATCACTTACATGATTTGAGAACAATGTTTGACCTTATGTGGGCACACAACCTGAAGATGAATCCTACCAAGTCTTTCCTGGGGGTCCAGCGGAAAGTTCTTGGCTTCATCATTACTTCCTGGGGCATTCACATAGATCCGACAAAACAAAAGCAATCATGGAGATGAATCCACCAAGGAACCTCCGCAAACTTCGCGCCTTCAAGACTAGCCTAGGAGGTTTATATCTAACTCTCAGGGTGTCAACCCTTCTCTCATGAGAAAAGGTGTCTCTTTTATATGGAACAAGGAATGTCAGCGTGTCTTCGATGATATTAAGGAGTACCTGATGAATCCGTCAGTTCTGGTAGCCCCGGTCGCCGAAAGCCTTCAAGCTCTATGTACGGGCAATGAAACACTCCCTCGGTGCTCTGCTAGCACAGAATAATGCGGGACATGAACAAGTTATTTACTATCTCAGTCGGATGATGGTAGGACCGAACATAGGTACACCGTGGAGAAGGAGTGCCTTGCTCTAGTGTTCGCCATTCAGAAAACACGACACTATATACACGGCAGACCATCCATGTTGTTTCACGAGTTAATCCTCTCAGGGTTCTCATGACCAAGCCAGGCGCACTCAGTTCTCTCCACCTGGGTGATACTATTATCCCATACGATATGGTTTTTTTTGCAAAGGCTATCAAAGGTCAAGCCCTGACTGACTTCTTAGCAGCCCATCAGGCTCAAAAATAGCCAAAATTTATGAAAAAATTCTGATGAAGTCGTCGTCTCGAACATGACTTCGCACGATGCTATTTGGCGAATGTTCTTCGATGGTGCTTCAAGAATGGGGCCACAAGGTGATATCGTCGCTGGAGTTGGGGTAGTATTAATTTCTTCCCTCTGGACAAGTAGTCAATCGGGCGTATTCTCTTACAGTACCCTGTTCGAACAATGTAGCGAATATAATGCTCTAGTTATCGGGCTCCAACTCGCAAAAGAAGTAGGGATCAGACACCTGGAAGCATATGGTGACTCACAATTGGTTGTTAACCAGATCCGAGGTTCATACGAGGTTCGCAACGAGGACCTGATTCCCAATTATGAGACAGCAATTGCCATCATTACAACCTTGGAGGGGTTCTTTATAGAGCACGTTCCTAGGCTTCAAAATATCGAAGCCGATGTCATAGCAGGTCTCGCCGCTTCCTTGGCGCTTCCAAATGACACTCATCATCTAGTCGACATAATAGGCCATTAACTGGTCTGCCCCAGGAACAATCTTTAACTAGGTATAGTTACTCCGCCCAGATAACCAACGACATACAAGACTAGAGACCTCGCTCATCGACTTGTGGTCCATGAATTATGCTAAGAATGTTAAGGAAGCAACCTCAATCAGAAGACGCTCCCTTAGATTCTTCTACGATACAGAGACGAAAATGTTATATCGATGATCCTACATGGGCTACTACTAAGATTTTCTATCAAATGCAGAAGCCAAAGAAGCCCTACGTAAGCTCATGACGGTACTTGTGGGGCTCACCAACCTGGCCCAAAATTGCAAGATCGTCTTTGCCGGATGGGTTATTACTGGCCCACAATGGTTGTAGATGCAGTTGATTACAAAAAAGTGCAAGGCTTGCCAGATCCATACAGATTTCATACATCTGCCATCTAAATTCTTGCATCTGACCGTGGCCTCTTGGCCATTCGAAGCATGGGAAATGGACATCATTGGGCCAATCACCCCGCCGTCGTCCAGAGGGCATCGGTTCATACTTGCAATCACCGATTACTTCTCCAAATGGGCGGAAGCTGTTCCATTGGCAGAGGTCAAGACATCGAACGTGATTAGCTTCATAAACATCACGTCATCTACCGTTTTGGACTGCCACGGAGGATTATTCACGATAATGGTTCGCAGTTTGCAAGCCACGCTTTCTATCAATTTTGTGACAAGAATCGGATTCAGAACATGGCCTCGAAGCATATAATCCATCGACTAACGATTGGCTGAGCTTTCAACAAAACCATAATCAAGCTCCTCAAAAAGTTCGTGTCTGCAAACAAACGACTGGAATGAAAAGCTTGGTGAGTGCTTATGGGCGTATCGGACGATAATTCGGACGGCCACAGGAAATACACCGTTCTCTTGGTCTACGGGAGCGAGGCAGTCCTCCATTTGAGACTCAGATCCCCTTACTTCGAGTGGCCCTTACCTATCGGTTAACGACGGACGATAACTACCGCCGACGGCTACAAGAGTTGAAGCATTAGATGAGAAGCGTTTACAAGCTCAACAAAGCATAGAGTTCTACCATGCGCATCTCTTGGGCTTTCAACAAGAAAGTCAAACAGAGAATATTCCAAGTCGACGATCTTGTCTTGGCCATTCGCAACCAATGGTCATGACTCACAAGACCCCCGACAAATTCCAGCCTAAATGGGAGGGCCCATTCATCATCGAGACCGTGTTCTCCAACGGCACGTACCATCTCGCAAAACAAAATGAGACCTACTCATGATGCCATCAACGACAAGTTCCTTAAGAAATACTATGTCTAAACGACACCTTCAAACTATCTCTCAGATTGTGAGTTATATACCCTCTGATCGCTGAACTTACACTCTGACTTCAAATCTCCTAGATTATTGAGTTATGTACCCTCAGGTACTACTGGACTTACTCTCTGACTACTCCGAATGAATTCATATCTCATCTCTTGATCGTATCTATGAACTTCCTGGTCATAGCTTTTCTCTACCAAGATTTGCCTCAAAATCTATTACCCGCACCACTGGTGCGCGGAAGAGTAGTAGGTCCATAAAAATTGTCCTCATCTATTACTTGCACCATCAGTGCACAAAAAGGGTAATAGGTCAACAAAGTTCCCCGACGAGAAAAAACCACGTCCATATTACCTCTGAGTTGTTTTCCCTCCATCACAAACAAATCACCCAATGCATAGAACTTCCACGTTAATAGCACCTCTGAGTTGTTCTGTGTACCCCTATTATGCCTACTCCTACCATGTCCTCATTACCTCTGAGTAGGAAGGCTCTGTTTTGACCCATATTTACCACGTCCTCATTATCCTGAGTAAATATGTTGGTTTCCTCTCCACTTATTATCCGTACTCGCATCGCCAGTACACAAAAAGGGTAATAAGTCTACAAAAGTTATCCTAATCTATTACTCGCACCATCGGTGTACTAGAGAGTAGTAGGTCCACAGAATATCATTCAAATTTATTTGCTCGCATTTTCAGATGCACAAAAGGGCAATAGGTCCACAAAAATCCCCCAGTGGGATGTCCTTTATCAATACAAATGCTGTATTAGGCCCTCTAGTACAAGCACCACAAAATACCACAGATAAATATAGGGTGAGCATACCCTATTTATTTAAAATCAGTTACATTCATAGGACTATATCGACAGCAGAAAACAAAGAAAGGAAAATCTGGCAATACATAATTTGGTTTGACAGTACTTCGTCTTCAAGCAGTTTCGTGGCCCTGGAAGGAAGTCATGTTTTACTGCTGAGAAGCAAACAATGCTGTTGAATCTCCAAGGAGCTGCCAGGAGAGGGCAAATATATCATGCTATCCTCCCTCCGTATTGCGGATGCCTTAGCCCCGCTCCCCAAAGGACCATACCTTCAAAACATGGTCCCTGATGGTGGTTTTGCCTACTTGGAGAGCCGTTAAGGTAGGACATTCATAACGATGCCTGACCACCGAACTCTCCGAGGTATAAAGGCCCTTCTTACCACCTAGGGAAAACTCTTCCAAGCATGAAGTCCTGAGTTGTTTGATGTGTATGCCAAAAAGGCGTGGGGAAAACTCTTCCGAAGCATAGAGTTTTGAGCTGTCTGATGTAGGCGACAGAATGTTGTATTTTTACTCCATTACCGATACCGGTCCTGAAGAAGTTTGCTAGCCAGATCCCTACAAAAATAAGGAAAAGGGGATTTAGCACCAAGGAAACAAAGAACTCTGTTATGCGGCTTAGCCAGTTATGCGCCCCAGCCAAAAAGAACTCATACAACCCAAAATCATGAGGTCGGCTTCTTGAAGTACTCATACAGCATTTATACGGCTCAGTCATTATCATGCGGCTCAATTATGAGATGCTTATGCGGCTCAGTCATAAAAACTCATGCGACCCAATACTCGTGCGGATCAGTCACGAGGCAATCACGCGGCCCAACCACATAGTAGTCATGCAGTCCGATCATAAAGTGCTCATGTGGCACCTATGCGACTCAGTCATGAAATGTTCATACAGATCAAACTTGAGGCACTCAGGCGGTTCAAGTTCGAATGAACAGCAGTTATGCGGCTTAGTCCATGCGGCCCTATCGTACAGAACACATGTGGTCTAGATGAGATAAGGGCATGCATCGACCAGGCTTATAGTAGAGGTAGTATATGACAGACCTGCGCATGAAAATATGTGCTATAGCCATTCAAAATTGTAGTCAATCGTCTGCTCACCAACCTTACTCTTGAGAGGAGGTTGTGTCGAATAATGGAAGGAGCGTCTGCCGCTCTCGATAGAGAAGCAAGTCTCTTCCCTTTGGTCGCCCTCACCAATCAGCCTAGAAGCTTTTGGAGCCATAGTAGAAAGTAAAATCTCTCTCTCTGAATGACTCATATTTATAGAGTTACTGAAAAGAGACTCTTTGATTCTCAAAATCATTAAGGATAGGGACGACGTTTGGGGACTTTATCCCTAATAACCGTCGAGCGTCTCTTCGGTTTTCGAGATACTTAAAGATAATCACGACGTTTGGAGACTTTATCCCAGTAACCGTCGGCTTTATCTCGAAAATCGATCCACAACCGAATCAGGAAAATTAAATACAGCAGAGACAGCTGGCAGGCTGATGGGATCTCCCTGCGGCTCAATATATCCCTGCGACTCAAGATTTGTTCTGCGGCTCAGGATTTCCCCGTGACTCAAGATCCCTCTGCAGTTCGAAAAACTTCCTACGACTTGAAGACACCCTGCGACTTGACAGATTTTCATGCATCTTATTCAAAGTATTCCAAATTTGTAATTTGAAAACTTTGAAGAGGGTCTTGTAGATGCATGAAAAGTATAGGGTTCATGCGAATTATAAATTGCCGCATAGGTACTTTGGGCCAAACAGGTCCGCATGAAGGAAAGTCGCATGACTGGTTCAATAACATATGTGGCCCGTCGACAAACAGCTGCAGAAGGAAGATATGCGGCCAAGAGGAGCAGTTCGACTGATAAAGCTGACAAGTCCTGACAAAACTGACAAAAGTGACAATTCTGACACTTCGACAAAAAAAGATAAGACGTGAGACGTCACCCGAAAGTAGGGTTCGTACGCCTTTATGCGGCCAGAAGAGTGTCATCTAAGTCGCATGAACCTTATACGGTCCCTAAAATCTCCAAACTTCATACAGCCAAGAGTAACTGTGATCCAAGCTACATGAGCTTTATGCGGCCAAAATACAGATCGAAGACTGAGAAAACTATACAGCTCCCCGCAACAGGACATGTGGCAATCTGACCAAATCCTTAACTACCCAGATTTGCTGCAACAAAATCCCAATAAATCAACAGATGGCAGCCAAAGAGCGGGTCTTCGCGTGCTAATCAGTCACGTGGCCGCAAGCCGTCTATGCAGCTCAACATACATTCTATTATAAATAGCAGGGTGCCACACCCCTGCAAAAGGCTGACAACCTTCAAGGAAAAAGCAATTTCTTTACGAGCTAAAGACTGCATCAGATAGTCCACGGAGTAAGGCAGAGTTGATAGCACTTTCTCGAGCCTCCACCGTCACTCTCCAGAATTAAAACTAAACAATTGTACTTAGATTGTTTCCTAGGATTTCTTTCTAGGCTTCTTTTGTACAAGCGAGTTTGCAATCAATTTCAGTGTTCTGTAATACCTGTCTTTGATTTTTTTATGGCAAACACGAATGACGGGCGAGTACATTCTCTAATAGTTTCTATTTCTTGATAATTCCTATGATGCATATTTATACTAGTGCTCTACTTGATTTTGACACGATGGAGACACAGATTGGTATTGTATGGATTCCTTGACTCAAGATACGTAGTTTCATGCCTAATGATTTTCATTGGACTAATGAATTATTGGACTAATGTATCTATTCTGGATTATTAAAATTCGTATCGGGACCTGGATCCATGTGTATTGGTCGGACGGAAAAATACCTAGGAGACGTGTGAACATACCCTTTCTATCCTATGGTCTTACTAGAATAATAGCGGCCATACACGAACGTGTGTGGTTTGCCGGATATTATCTCCTAGTCGTTCACATGTCAACTGGTTATTTCAAAATACTGGTTTTAGATACAGCTTTCCTGGATTATTCTATACTTGCTAGTTGTATACATTGCATGACATATTTTTTTCCTTTATTACATATCTGTATGTCTTCACATTTTCATATATTCTCTCCATATGCCAATTTCCCTATTTCTACTTGTCTATTCTTTTGTACTTTGTCTCTTATAAATTGTTCAACAAGTATTACATTATTATTTACATTTTTATAGTACTTGTCAATTAATTGGAACTGCTATTTGGGTTGTACTTTGCTCCAATCCTGATTGTATATATTTTTCAGATAGCTTAGAGCATAGTTGTCCTACGTACTACGAGCAGGGGATATGCGAGAGAGGTACACAAAAGTCTTAGGAGGATCCTGCTTAGTAGAGAGTGCCCTAGTAGTAGCTTAGATTTTTAGCATTTCATATTGTATCAGATTGTTCTGAATGTGGGTTTGAGACTTGTTATTATTTCAGGATATGTATATATTAATCTTAGACTTCTAGACTTAAATTATATTATGACTTGCTACTATTCAGTCTTTATTATCTTTATTTCCAAACATCGTGCTTTATTTATTTTAGATCTTGTGATTGAGTTGTAAATTATATATGTCATATTATTCCTCCGTACGGAGATAATATGATATATTTTGTAATTTTAGATGCTAGATGCTATAGAATACCTATACAGTGTTCTACCGTCGATACTGCGGCGTAGGCTGGACGTATCCACGTCCTCGTGCCCCTAAACAGTAACAAAAACATGAGCCCGAACCCGAGTATCTTCAACCCTAACCTAAACCATTAATGGGTTTACACGATCGATCTCAGATTTATCCCACCCGAGTTGCACTTCTACTTTAGGGTTACCACAAGGTCTTACCTCACTTCGAGTTAGAAATAGGGTCTTTTCTTTCTTTGTCCATGAGATTTTGTGTGCCCTTTGTCATATTTGATTGCGCAATTACAAGTTGCGAGGCTTGGCCATATGTTCAATTATGATGGCCATGTTCGAGAGAGGACAAGGCTCCCATGGAGATCCTCAAGCATATGCCAAAACAAGAACAAGCTATACACAATTGCTCATTTGATTCAATGCCTCGTATATTGGATCAGTATGACCTATCTCACATTTAATTCCGTGAAAAGGCTCGATCGTATACTTTTGATTCCATACAAAAGGAAAGCACTTAGATTTCATGTGCCATACATTTGATTCCTTATAATAAAGGTAACATTTAATTCTATAAGTGAACGATGAGAGACTTGAATCATACATTTGATTCCTTACTAGTAAGGGCACATTAGATTCTCTCTTATCTAGTTGATTTCGTCAATTCCAAGGTCAATTTTAATTATCGGTTCAAGTTGAGAAGGCTCAATCTTATATTTGATTCCATATGAGCATGGGAATATTAGATTCCATATTAATTCAATAAATTCCAAAATAGGAATATATGGTTGAGATAAACTCCTCGAAATAATACGAGCGCTCGATGTCATATCTATGTTCCAAAATATGTATGACTAGACCAGTGGCAATGACCAGCTATGTATTTAATTGGACTCCGACCCAACCCGAACATTTATACATTGTCTATAATCGAGTCAACTATCTATAGCTATTCTAACAATCTATAACTCAATCCATATGAATACGAATATCAAGACTAAACCAAGTGCGATCATGTTGATCAAATAGTAATACATTGATTCGAACATGCTCAATAAAAATGGTAGGGCTTACAAAACTAAAGCTATAACAGCAGCAACAAATAATATAGGACAAAATAGAACTGCTGAAGAATATGATGATAGTATATGCTAATAATACCTGAATCTTGAAGAAACAAAACAACAACTATTCTACAAATAGAGCTCAATAGTACCTAGAAGAAAACAAGGTCCTTAAAGGGACATAGAAAGATACATAATATACATGACGTAAATGAAGTACACCAAATAATATACGAAAGAACAAATAGGGGATACATGTAACTCTATTAATAACCAATCTACGTAGAAATACAATGAGATTTATCATTTGGCTTATCTACAAGGTTGCCATCCACGACTATTCTAGGTGGCTACTTTTGTCCATCTATTATAATATACCATAGATCAAAATCAAGAGATTTTAGATAAAAGTCCATACATGTCTTTAGATATGTGTAGTTGGTACCGTTAAATAGGGGTGGTCTATTTGTTGACTGGCCTTCATCATTGTTGGTGTGGATAGATCCAACATTTGTCATAAATCTCTAAGAATGTTCATCTGGTAGTAAGAGTTGTAGGACCGTAAGGCAACTCTAGAGGAGGGATGAATAGAGTGTAACGGAGTAATCTATCCAATTAAAATGTGTGTGCTAAGTAAAGGCAGTTAACATCTAACAGTAATATTATGTATAAGCAAGATAAATATATAAAGTAGTAAAGGTAAGAGAAATCAAACGCAAACACCGCAATTTTATTCTTGTTTTTCTCTGGGTGGACTAGTCCAGGCCGAAGAACTCTTGTTCAGAGTTGTATCCACTATAATCACCAATAGGGAATCGTAAGCTTTAATTCGAAGGCTTGTCACTTCTTTACAACCACAAGCTTGTATACTCGACTTCAAGACTAGAGAGAAAACTTATTGAGCCAAGC
Source organism: Iris pallida (assembly GCA_029216955.1). Classification (NCBI taxonomy): domain Eukaryota; kingdom Viridiplantae; phylum Streptophyta; class Magnoliopsida; order Asparagales; family Iridaceae; genus Iris; species Iris pallida. The sequence continues at coordinate 717,984 of JANAVB010005798.1, read as the reverse complement.
TCTTACAACTCTAACAGACTTCTAAACTGAGATCGCACATGGCACTAAAAGGCTGAGGAGTTGATCTTGGAGATGATAAGGTTTAGGCTCTGGCGGTTTTACTCGCTAAAGGATAGAAAGATTGAGAAGAGATGAGTTAGTAAGAGAAAAAAAACCATATCTATTATAGGGTTTTTTTAGACAGGGTTCGGCCAAAATATTTAAATTTTTTGAATGTTTGAGCCAAAAAATCAGGGATTTCACAATTAGCCATATTTTTAATTTGGGACGACCGAGTTCGGTCCGAGTTCGCCCAGAGCTCGACATAGTTTAGTTGGTCTATTTTAGAATGGTCTAAGAGTTTGTGGGCTAGTTTTGGTTTGGTTTGGGTTTGTATATGTGGATAGGTTTCAGGCTATTTTTGGGTGGACTTTAGTATGCTACTGCTAATCGATGTACATGTAAACCCCCTAAATTTCTACATATATATTTTTATTTTACTTAACTAGAATAACTATGGTATATAGTGAGTGTATATATATATATATAGTATATGTGTTATTGATTTTAGTTTTCTCCATATACTAATATAGTTTTTCGGATAAATAAATATATACATATCCCTAGAATTTTGTATCTCATTTTTGCAAGCTTTTCAAAATATTTTTATACGTTATTTAACTTTTATTTTTAGAAAAATTTGTCTTAGAATTTTTTTAAATACGTATATTTTTAACAACACATATTTTTATTTTAAAGCATAATTATTGGATGTATGTAAATATATTTTAAATTATTATAGCAGCAAATAGCATTTGAATTATTTTTTGATGATATTAAATAATATTAAGATTGTTAGTGGGATCAATTATGGGATAAGGTTTATCTAGTTTTAAAATTTTATTTATTTAAATTTACTGATAGTATCAAATGTTGTTTAAACTATTTTGATAATATTAAATAGTAATTTAAAGTATTTTTATAATCAAATATTGTCAAGATTAGGCTAATCTGATTTTAAATTTTATTTAATTTAAAACCTATATTGAGATTAGATTAAATTATTTGGACATTAATATTACTTTTAATTATTTGGATATCCCTTATATATAAGTTTTTATTTTTATTAAATTGATCAAATATTTTATTTAGATTAGTTGTTTTAAATATTCTATTTGATTATTAGATATTATTTGCACTACTTTGATAATAGTAAATATTGTTAATGTTATGATCATCAATTAGTACTTTTGAATTATTGTTGTGATCTATTATGAATTAAGGTTAATATTTGATTAATCTACTTTTGACACTAAATATTTTTTTAAATTATTGATATCGTCAAATAATACTATTTTGAATCAATTATTGATTTGGGATTAGATTAATTTTGATTTGAATCTCTATTTAATCTAAATGGATAATTAATATTGGATTGTCTTTATTTGTATTATATCTGATTTAAATTAAAATTCTATCTATTAGGGTTCTTGATCCTTATCTACCTAGGATTTTGACTGTCCGCTCTACCTATATAAGGAGGACATTCTCCTTGTTTTTCTTCTAGCCTATTCCATATGACATCAATTGTCATCATAACAACCAACACCATTGTATCGTATATCGTGTTTGTGTCTACCATCATCATGTCAGCCATGCTGGCCTCGGGTCCGACCTTCGGCGTCTTTTTACTAGTTTTATCATTATATATACAGTCATTCCATCGTGTCCCACACATCGGACATGATTGTCATCTACATTGTCTTCCCTGTGTCTGTGTCATGTAGGATACGTCAACACGAATGTCTAAGCCCAAATTCTAACCATAGCCCTGACCTTCTACCGCAGTCCGTGCAGCAGTACAGCATCGTCAGTCAGGTCACAAGGCGACACCTCAATACCGTTGTAGTGCCCTGTTCCGCTCAGTCAATCGGAGGAATCGAAGCGACGACGATGCTCGGACTTAGCCATGCAACGGCTGCTTGAAGACTCGCTCGGTCGAGACGACCCCTCGCTTAGGTGGGTGGCTTCAGTGAACTTGCCTTAGCTTGGCCTTCACACTAATAAAATGAAAGTTTTCAAATGCACAAGTAGGCTTGATAATAAAAGAGATGCATCCACATAGCTAAGGGAATAATCCCAACTTGGGTCAGATTGTGTTAGAACATGGAAAAAGGTCCCATGGTTGGCTTAGAAGTTTGCTCAGCGTGCTTTTAAAATGATACTCGATCCTTCGTCACGTGGCTTGGGAAAAGGAAAGATGGTTTAAGTTACCACGAAGTTAAGAACTTAGCCTAAGTCATAGGTGTTTCCCGCATGAATGCTTGATAAAGCATCCACAGTCCCACAGTCCAGGGCTTGGCATTGCCTCGCTCGTCCCACGGGTTAAGTTACAATGCACATTGTAGAGCATGGCTTGTGGCATAAATCTTGGCACCCAGTGAACTTGGTTGTTCAAGTCGAACGCGTGTACGACACGTTCTCTCAATGCAAGCCTTGGCATAGCCTCTGCTTATCAAGTCGTTGCACGAATAAGTTAGACAAGAATTTTGATAGGCTATCGAAGTCATAGCAAGCACTGTCCCCTGTTGTCTGCGGTTGTCAAGTCACATAGTCCCACGATCTCAAGGCTCATCATATAAAGTATGTGACTTGTTTGATAGTGTCGCCTAGAGAACAAGTCAGTCTAAGGCACGAGCCACGATTGGTTTATGGAAAAGCATGCCACGGACAAAGGAACACATTATGTTTAAGTTAAGATGGAAGACTAGTTAGTAGTCGTTCTCTGGATTTCAAAGGATATAAGTTCACACGACTGGTTGTCGCCGAGATCGGTCATGCTACTTGGGAGTCTCGATAAGGAAGTTCACGAGATCGGTCCTGCTACTTGGGAGTCTCAATAAGGAAGTTCACGAGATCGGTCCCGCTACTTGGGAGTCTCAATAAGGAAGTTCACGAGATCGGTCCCGCTACTTGGGAGTCTCGATAGAAAGTTGGAAAGTATGGTCATGATTAAGGAAGGATTTGGTAGATTGAGTTTAGTCTTGCATGGTCATTGCAGATATTGTACGACATTCATCGACGGTACGACTCGATTGAAGTGAACCGTTATAATATAGGCCACGGGTCATTCGGTGGGAGCTCATACCTCGCACGCGAATGGTCACCGTATGTAAAGATCCAGTATAGCTTGACATTGCTAGTGACCACTCTTATAGATGTGTCGGCATAAGAGCGGCTATCCGCGTGTATGCCTTTGGATTGCGTCGAGTACTAGCATGTTACGAGTTGGGTTAACAAGGCATAATTATGGCAAGCGCTAACCTTGAATCGACACAGGTTAGGTGTGCATTTGCAACACCATTCTGGAGCCTATGATTTAGCTATAGCAAGAACACGTGCTTCGGCATGAATGTGGCATCGTCATCAAGTCGTCTCGAGTTAAGTCAGGAAGGGCCGTAAGGCAAGTTAGTTAAGTCTGGTTGATCCTTGGGAGGTACGGCCTCGATCTTAATACACGATCAAGTTTATTGGCACGACTAGCATGAGTCGTCCCCTTGACGTCGTTGGCACGAGAATGGTCTAGAGACACATAACAACAAGTGAAAGTTTTGGCACGATCGAGTTTGCATAAGTTTCTACTTGGTGAGGTATTGCCTCGAATATGTATTGAAGTCACGAATAGAGTATAGCACGACCCTGTTGTTGTGTTGCCAAGTATAAACCAAGGCATCTTTGTCCTAAAATTGATCCTAAGACAAGACTAAAAAGACAATCAAAAGGGATTAAGCTGCACAAAGTAGATAAACATGTCGGTTTTGTATGGGTGGGCGAGGAGCTCACTCCACAGTACAGTTGAGTACTGACACCCACACAGTTTTTATATGCTGGCACAGGTAGAAGCCCGATGGCGCGGAGCTCGTTTGGATGCGTCGAGGCACAGAGTTTCTTGGCATTTCGAGGCGTACAGCTGCAAAGAGTCAGAACTTATACGTGACATAATGTATAGACATCGTCAATCCAAAGAATCTGCCACTCGTCGTCTTGAAGCTTGTATTGAGAAATGAGAGAGAGCAGAGTGACTTGTAATATGAGAAAAAAGTGCGCTTAAGAGACTTGTAACTTGGCCTCGTGCCCACATTGTAATCTTTGTTCAATATCAATAAAAGAGTATTTTGCATGACTTGTATTTTGCTTCAAATTTTTGCTGCTGACTATTCAATGTTTCTGCTTGAGACTTCTGTACGACGACCCCCGTCGCTTAGCCTGTAATCGGCCATTGTGGACCTGCCTTGCATGAGCATAATCTAGGATCACGCGACACCACGCCTTAGTGAGGACGATCGCTCCTACGGGAGCGGGGCGTGACATAATGGTAACAGAGCACGACTTTACGTCCTTGGACTCTGATTGAATTCTATAACTTCGATATTGGTTCCACAAACTCTGATGTTGTCATCGCAATTGATATATTGACGCTCTCTCTCAAATGTCCCCCGGGATGTCCTTATAATAAGTCTAAATATTTTGGAAAGTATCACGAAAGAAAATTTGGTTGAACCAAAGTTCAAGTAAAGAACGGTTGGCTAAGTCAGGCTGGGCATATACACCAAGAATCATGACGACCTTAGCAAAGTCGCGTACGAGATACAAATTGTGTCGAACAAGAATGAGTTAGACTCGATTCATAGAATGTGGGGTGACTATAGAAGTGCTATCGAACGATATTATCGTCGATGTGACATGGGCAAATCATGCTTGGATTATTGAGGAATGGCTCGAGAAAAAATTTAAAATAATCGGTAGTGATTTATAACTTGTTTCGAGGATTTGTTGAATGAATTCATCCTTAAGTGGTGTATGGGATAGTCTTCGACATGTTAGTCGATTGAGGATGCGGGGTCCCAATGAGTCTATCAGCAAGCGTCACATGTATACAAAGCCTTAGATCGAGTATCATTGAGTAAGTTGTACTCTTGAAGTTTATGACGAGTTGGTTCGAACAGACTAGAAACAACGGGCACGAGATTTGAATTTCGCAAGTATGAAATGCAAGTGATAAAGAAAAAGATATATTGAATCAAAGAAAAGTTAAGGTTTACGAACGGATGACTCGATCGGAGAAAACGATATTAATCTTATGAGAAAAGTTAGCATGATTGGATGATAACGTATATGAAAAGTATTAATTTTGGAAGTTACACAATGACTTAAAGAATGAGGATAGATGATGTTGCTCGATGATTGAGCTAGCATAAAACGGTACGACTTGAGGAAATATATTGCTCGATGACTTAAGATAGTCGGAGGAATGTACGTGATTTTGGATTTGAACGAATTGAACATGTAATGGGTTTGGGTGATAATGATCGAACTTGATCTTGAATGTCGAGGAGATTATCCAGTTCGTACGATAGCATCAGTCGGATGACTCGAAATTTGTTGTAAATGAAGATCGTCAGGTTACGTATAGCATCGATGGTATTGAGGTGTATCAAAGATCGATATGCGATAACTCGGGGGTACTCTGATTCGAGGAATGACGATCGTACAAAATATTATTGTTCCGATGGATTCCACCCTTGGGATTTTGATAAAATGAATGTTGGATAAAAATGATCGTGTCTTGATGGTTATGCTGATAAACATAATGTCGACCTTCTTGTCTTGCGCGAGCATAACTCCAGCCTCGTATATGCGTCTGTTTGCCATGAAATATAAAAGAACAGAACAATTATCGGAGGACTGGACTTTTACTTCACAATACAAACTCGCTTGTACAAAGAAAGCCTAGGGACGAAAACCTAGGTACAGCAATCTAAGTACAATTGTTTATTTTAGATTCTGGGGGGTGACGGTAGAGGCTCGGGAAAGCGACAACAGCTCTGTCTTACTCCTTGGACGATCGGATGCAGCCTTGGCTCCGGGGAAGATCTGCTTGGCGTTGAAGAAATGCTCTCTTTGCTCTCTCTCTTTAAGTCTCTTCAGGTACTCTGGTGCTCTTCTCCAAAAATGGTCCTCTTCGCAAGGGAATGGCACCTTGCTATTTATAGGAGTGGGATGCAATCATTAGGGTTTGTAATGATTTCCTCCTTGATATGTCGGCGGTTAAGGACCAATTAATCTGGACCCTTCATTCTGATTGTAGCAAATCTATGTAATTAATGTAGATTGAGTCAAATCTCTGTGGGCAATAAATATTGATTGCCATGAATATTCGAGACTTGTAATGGCCTGCCATGTGTCCAATTTGCTCGATTTGACTTGATCTGGGCAATTATGGTGATTGTATTAAATCTGATTCCAGGAAGATATGACTGCCACGTGTCTCAATCGTCGTGACAAGCGCCACGTGTGCTCCATTGGGTCGTCTTGGCCGAGCCGCATATGAGTGGGCCACATGAGGATGAACGGCCGCATAAAGATGGGCAGTCGCATGGTGATGAACAGCCGCATGAAGATGGGCAGCCGTATGGTGATGAACAGCCGATGGGCAGCCGCATAAGGATAGGCAGCCGCATGCTGACGGGTGGCCGCATAAAGGATGCAGCCGCATGAAGATGGTGGCCGCATGAAGGGGGCAGCCACATGAAGGGGGCAACCACATGGGGATGGACGGCCGCATGAAGTGGTCGGTCGCATAAATACAGCAGCCGCATGCCTCGGAATTTTGTGGATTCTGCCAACTGTGAAAAGATTTTCTCATCTTCCCTAGGAACATGCCTTTATGCCAGTCATTATTGCGTCTTTATGTCTGAGCTGTCATTTGTCAGAGCTGTCAGCCGTCAGGGCATTAAATGCCGTAAAAGACGAATGACAGAGCTGTCAAAGGCCACGTGGCTCTGGGTCTATTCGAGCCGCATAGACGTGTGAGCCGCATAGACGCGTGAGCCGCATAGACTCTCTGAACCGCATGGGCTCTCTGAGCCGCATGGGCTATCTGAGCCGCATGAACCTTTCTTTATTCTTTTCCATGCTTCTACAAGACCCCCTTTAAAGTTTTCAATTTAGAAAATTGAAATACTTTGAATAAGAAACATGGCTATGTATAAACTCCTCTGGCCGTATAGGGTGCTCGGGCCGCATGGGCTTGGATGATGCGGAGCAGTTGTTCCAGGAGGCTGAGCGTCGAGCTAAGCAGCGGCTTGAACGGGGGACCGCCTTGGTGAAGAATCGCCTCTTGGAGTTATGTAATGCCGAACCATAGTCAGCCCCCTTTTTTTTCTCTTTTGTTTCTGCTTTCTACTTTTCTTTAAGTGGGACATTGTCCCTAGAATATGTAGTACTTTTGCCTTCCAAATAAAAGAGTATGCTTTATCCTGTCCTTTATTTGTACTGCTTGTTGTGCTTGTGGTGTTATGGTGATGTTTGCCCCGCATGGAAGGACTTGTTTGTGGACCTGTTACCCTTGGCATACCTTGGTTTTAGGTACGGATAACAAGTTTGATTGGGGATGGAGAAAGAATGCCATGGAGTAGTTGGGCTCCCGGGGCATGATGAGAAATGACGGGCCTGTACTAAGAGACTTAGCAAAGGACATTTGTGGGCCTATTATCCTTGGCGTACCCTGGCTCAGGATATGGATAATAGGATGAAAGGGAACCAACATACTTACTCAGAGGTAATGAGGACATGGCAAGCATGAGGGTTTTACCGCGGAGTCTTCCTACTCAGAGGTAATGAGGACATGGCAGGAGTGGACTCAACAGAGGATATTTGTGGACCTATTATCCTTGGCGTACTCCGGTTGTGGGTACGGATAATAAGTCGAAAGGGAATCAACATACTTACTCAGAGGTAATGAGGACATGGCAAGCATGAAGGTTTCTTTGACGGAGCCTTCCCACTCAGAGGTAATGAGGATATGGCAGGAGTGGACTCAATGAAAGGGGGGTACATAGAACGACTCAGAGGTAATGAGGACATGGAAGTTCTATGTAGAGGGGTGATTTATTTTTGGCGGAAGTGAAACGACTCAGAGGTAACATCGTTATGGTCATTTTGGAAATTTGTGGATCTGTTACCCTTTTTGTGCACTGGAAGTGCGGGTAGTGGATCATGAGGAAGGAGCTCTTTCAGGAAGAAAGTTCAGAGGTATAGTCATACATGACTTACTATCTGGAAGAGTGACCGGAGTGTGAGTTCAGAGGCACCTGCGGGTACATAACTCGATAATCTGGGAGATTGTGAATGTGAGTTCAGCTGCACCAGCGGGTACATAACTCAATAATCTAGAATTTGGAGTATGAGTTCAGCGGTACCAGCGGGTATATGACTCAATAATCTAGAATTGTGAATGTGAGTTCAGCGGTACCAGCGGGTACATGACTCAATAATTTGGAATTATGAATGTGAGTTCAGCGGTACCAGCGGGTACATAACTCAATAATCTAGAATTTAGAGTATGAGTTCAACGGTACCAGAGGGTACATAACTCGATAATCTAGAATTTTGTGAAAATGAGTTCAGCGGTACCAGCGGGTACATGACTCAATAATCCGAAAAATGTCGTTTAGACATAATATTTCTTCAGGAACTTGCCGTTGACGGGCAGCATGAGCAAGTCTCCATTTTATTTTGCGAGGCGGTAAGCACCGTTGGAGAATACAGCCTCAATGATAAATGGGCCTTCCCACTTTGATTGGAACTTACCGGCGGTCTTGTGAGTCATGACCATCGGCCTCCGAACTGCCAGAACGAGATCGCCCACTTGGAATGTTCTGATTTTAACCTTCTTGTTGAAGGCTCCGGAGATGCGTGCTTGGTATAGCTCGATCCGTTGCTGAGCCATTAGGCGTTTTTCATCTAAGGCCTCCAACTCTTGTAGCCGACGACGGTAGTTATCATCCGTCGTCAATTCGTAAGTGAGAGCGATACGGAGCGAGGGGATTTGAGTCTCCAATGGGAGAACTGCTTCACTTCCGTACACCAGGGAGAATGGTGTGTTCCCGGTGGCTGTTCGGACTGTGGTACGGTACGCCCATAAGCACTCACCAAGCTTCTCATTCCAGTCTCATTTGTTGGACGATACGAACTTCTTGTGATGTTTAATGATTGTTTTGTTGAATGCTTCTGCCAACCCATTCGCTGCTGGGTTGTATGGCATTGAAGAAATATTCTGGATGCAGTATTTGTCGCAGAACCGATAGAAGGTATGACTTGCAAACTGCGGACCATTGTCGTGGATGATCCTTCGGGGCAGTCCAAAGCGATAGATGACATGATGCTTGAGAAAGTTGATCACGTTTGAAGTTTTGACTTCTGCAAGCGGAACAGCTTCCACCCATTTGGAGAAGTAATCCATGATTGCGAGTATGAAACGATGTCCTTGGGAAGAAGGTGGAGCGATCGGACCGATGATATCCATTCCCCATGCTTCGAATGGCCAGGACGCCACTGTCGGATGTAGAAATTCGGATGGCTGGTGGATGAAGTCTGCGTGGACTTGGCATGCTTTGCACTTTCATGCATAGTCTATCGCATCTGCTACCATCGTGGGCCAGTAGTAGCCCATTCGGCGAAGACGATCTTACAATTTTGGGCCAGGCTGATGGGCCCCGCAGACACCGTCATGAGCTTCGCGTATGGCTTCTTTGGCTTCTGCGTTTGACAAACATCGCAGTAATAATCCATCGTAGGATCGGCGATACAGCATTTTCGTCTCTGTATCGTAGAAGAATCTGAGAGAACGCCTTCTGATGGAAGTAGCTTCCTTTGGGTTCTCGGGCAGGATGTCATAGTCTACGAAGTCTATGAATGGTTGTCTCCAGTCTGGCACTTCGTCGATCGTCTGAGCAGAATAACTCGCCACGAATTGAGCATTGTTCTTGGGACAGACCAGTTTATGGCTTATCACATCCACCGATTGATGAGCATAGTTTGGAACCGCTAGGGAAGCGGCAAGGCCAGCTAAGGCATCGGCTTCGATATTTTAGAGTCTGGGAACGTGTTCGATGAAGAATCCCTCAAATGACAAAATAATATTGATCGCTATTTGGTTATAGGGGATCATGTCTTCATGGCGGACTTTGTATGAATCCCGGATCTGATTAGCGATTAACTGCGAATCGTCGTATGCTTCAAGATATTCTACCTCCAGCTCTCTTGCAAGTTGGAGGCTAATGACCAATGCGTTGTACTCGGCCACATTGTTAGAGCAGGGCTCTGTGAGGGAGTAAGCGCGATTGATCACCAACTCGGAAGGAGAAACCAGCACCACCTCGACTCCGACGACGATGTTGCCCTTAGGTCTGGTCTTTGAGCCACCGTCGAAGAACATTCGCCATATATCATCGTGAGAGGTTGCATGCGAGTCGGCGACCTCATCTGGGATTCCTTTATATATTCTGGATGACTCCGAGCCTGGGTAGGCTGCTAAAAAGTCTGCCAGGGCTTGACCTTTAACAGCCTTTTGCGGGACGAAGACCATATGATCGGGGGATAGCAATATTGCCCATGTGGCAAGGCGGGAGCTGAGTGCCCCTGGTTTAGTCATGAGGACCCTGAGAGGGTTGACTCGTGAGATCACATGTATGGTTTGTCCTGAGACATAGTGTCGCGTCTTTTGAATGGCGAACACCAGAGCGAGGCATTCCTTCTCCACGGCGGTGTATCGGTGCTCTGGCCCAATCATCATTCGGCTGAGGTAATATATTGCTTGTTCATGGCCCGTATCACTGTTTTGTGCCAGCAGAGCACCGAGGGAATGCTCCATTACTCGTACATATAGCAAGAACGGTTTCCCAGCAACAGGGGCCACCAGGACTGGTGGGTTCGACAAGTATTCTTTGATGCTGTCGAAGGCACGTTGGCATTATTCATCCCATACGAACGAGACGCCTTTTTTTATGAGATGGGTGAATGGCCGACATCGCCCGGAGAGGTTAGAAATGAACCGCCTAATGTAAGCTAGCCTCCCTTGAAGGTCTCTGAGTTCGCAGAGATTTCTCGGGGGCCCCATCTCCATAATTGCCTTCGTCTTCTCTGGATCTACATGAATTCCCTGGGTACTAATAATAAAACCTAAGAATTTTCTGCTGGGTACGCCCAAGAAGGATTTTGTGGGATTCATCTTCAGGTTGTGCGCTCGCATCAGGTTGAATACCGTCCTCAGATCCTGCAGATGGTCTCCCTTATAGCGAATCTTGACGGCAATGTCATCGACGTAGCATTCCACAGTCTTGCGCAAGTGGTCTCTGAAGATGATACTCATGGCTCTTTGATATGTGGCGCCAGCATTCTTTAAACCGAAAGGCATGACTGTGTAGCAGTATGTGCCAATCGGTATTTGGAATGATGTATGCTTTTCGTCGTCAGGAGACATCTTGATTTGGTTGTACCCCGAGAAGCCATCCTTGAATGACATGCGTTCGAAGTCGCATGTGTTGTCGATCATGATGTCTGTGATAGGGAGGGGAATTCATCTTTGGGACATGCCTCGTTCAGATTGCGGAAGTCGATGCAGATTCGAATCTTCCCGTTCTTCTTGAGGACTGAAACTATGTTGGCGACCCAGTCTGGATGTTGTTTCTCACGAATGAAGCCACTGGCTATCAGTTTGTTGACTTCGGCTTCGATCGCATCCATGATGCCTGGGCGGTAGCATCGCTGTTATTGTTTGACCGGCTTTGCATCTGGCTGAATGTTGAGCTTGCGAAGGGCAACCTCGGGGTTTAGTCCTGGCATGTCTTTATAGCTCCAGGCGAATACATCGATATATTCTTTGACAAGTTCCAGTAGCGATTCTCGCTCGTCGTCTGTCAGGCTTTTACTGACGAAGATTGGTTTTGGAGAAGATTCGCTGCCAAGGTAGACCTGTATAACCTCATCTTCAGTAGGAGGTTCTCTCTGTTCGAACCGTTTTTCCCATTGGGTATTCAGCTGTTGGGCCCACGGCTCTAACTCGAGGATTTCAGGAATGTCTTCATCTTCTTTGTAGGCATCGGCGCATATTGACTGACAGGACTTATCTGAATACGTCTCCGATGCTGGTATCCGAATCAGAAGTTGGTGACCCAGTTGAATGTGAATGCCAGTCGCATTCCTCATCTGAACTTTCAGGGGTCGTTGCGGGCGTAACATACCCTAATCCACATCGGGTCTTTCTGTAGTAGTCCCGTGGTTTGCCAGCCGGGACTGACGACTTTAAAGGTAATCGTCGACCAGTGCCGTAGTTCAAGCCTGGCGTAGTCTCCAGATCATACCCCTATTTTTGCATGAGATATTTAGATTAGGGGCTATACAGATAAAGAGGCAGTCTCTCGGCATCTGATTCGAGATCGACCTTCTCTATGGTGAAGGGCTGTGGATCGTCCTTCCGACCGAAGATGATTGGATGGTCTCCTTCCTCGATTATGCGATAAGCGTCTTCCACTGGAGTAAGCTGGTTTGCGGTGTAAACATTTGTCACCTTTTTTAGCGGGATTACATCATCTGCGGATGGAACATCAGTGTGAGCAGCTACATACATGGCTAGTTCCAGTTCTTCTTCGGCCACCACCTGTATAAATGAAGACTTAGAGGATGACCTGGACAGCTTGATCGTCAGGGGTTCTGCTGGTGGAGCCGAGCGTGGAGTTGTTGGCAAACTAGCGACCCCCAGTTTGGTACCCGATGCTGGGCGAGGAGTTGTTGGCTCGCTAGAAGCCCCAGACTTTGCATCGGGGTGACGATTCTTCTTGGGAAGATGTATCGTCATTGGTTTGTCAGAGGGATTGAGCTACTCCGTTTGTGGCTGGCCGACTCTAGGCAGTCTGATTGTCAGTGGCTCCGTTGTGGGTCTCGGCGCTTGGCCGGACCTTGGAAGTCGGATTATTATTTGTCCTTCTTGTGCCGAGAGGCTGATTGCGTCCTTACGCAGAGCGGCCGTAAGGGGTGCGGACTTGCCAGGTTTGCGAGCTTGAAGGTGGATCGTTAGAGGTTCTTCTGATCCTGAGGCCGTCTCAGTTCGATCTTGTACATCTTCATCCAGGTGCCTCTTCGACTTCTCGTATAGGAAGGAGTCTGAGTAGTAGGATTCGACCCCTTTGAAGGGATCGATGTCGGCAAATTCTGTCCTCACGAAGCCATATTTATTGACATTTTTGAAGCACTGGTACAGCGTGGAAGGCACGATCATATAATCGTGTATCCAAGGGCGCCCCAAGAGGATATTGTAGGAAGTGTCCGCATCTATGACATAACAGGTTACTTCTGACTGGAGATCGCCAATTTGGCACTTCAAGCAAATCTTTCCGATTGGGTAGCTCCTGCCCGAATTGAAACCGCCGATGGCGGTGCTTATTGGCGTCAGACGGTACATAGGAATGCGGAGATGATGTAACAGACCCTTCGGGATGATGCTTATGGAAGAACCAGGATCAATGTGCATCCGATCTACCTTTACGTCACCGATGTTTCCAGTGTAGTATAATGGGCGATCGTGCAGGTTGGTCTTAATGAGCATATCTTGCGGAGTGAAGATAATATTGGGCATCGCTCCTGTGCAAGCGCTGTCTTGGAGATTTGCAGGCGGGCTTTCTCCTGTGAGGTTGACCTGAGCCAGATAGGCGTCGGCATTTTGGAGTGCATCGCTCAAAGCCGCACGAACATCCTTTGAGAGTCTCAGGAGCTCATATAATGACAATTTGGCCGGTGTGTTGGCCAATTGTGCCAGGATGTCAAAGTTGTAGGGCCTTTCCAGCCCCTGAGGTGCCTCTTTTCGGAGGGATTTGTCAAAGCGAGTCTCCTTCGGCCTAGGCTTGTCGGTCGTCGGAGGCTAAGAAGGTCCTGGAGTGTCAGCGGTGGCTGGCTGATGATCTTCAGCCGAGTTATCAACCACATGTTGGGATTGTGCCCCAGATCGAGTGACGACAGCCGTGACTTCTTCGACATCTGCCGAGATTGTGTAAAAGAATCTGACTTTTCCACTCTTCTTCTTGCGAATGGAAGATGGTGTGGACTGAGTCACTTCAGATACCAAGTCTGGATGGACCCATATGACCTCCCCTCATGATGTGGTGAAGAGCACTAGACCAGCAGCCTGATCCCGAGGAGGTAGAAGATTAACAATCTCTATTGTCGCCAGAGGGATGGGTACCACACCGTCTTGAGTTTCGGTTGGAGAAAAGCTGCCAAATTGTACTGACACCATATTGGCTAACACGGTTACCTCTTCGAAATCAATGGCCAAAGCATTCGAATCGATAAGATGTTGGATGTATCGTTTTAGTTGGTAGCAGTCGTGTGTAGCATGGTGGACGTAGCGGTGGTAATGGCAGTACTTTGGGCTCTCCATTTCCGTCGGACGAGGTTCCCGTCTTGGTGGAGGGAGCTGAATTCTGTCTCCTTGTATGAGCATATCCAAGATGGGCTTGACGTGGCCGTCTTCGAAGGAGTAGGTCATTTGCGGCCATTGTTTGTCCGCCGATTTTGACTCAGGTTTCTAGGCTGTGTCGGCCACCATAGCCTGCTTGCCCTTGTTGTCCCGATTGTTGGAGGAGTTACTACCATTGTTGTTGTTGGTATTAGGGCGCTTGCCCTTGTCCTCTCCCTCCGAGATATGAAATCCTAGTTGGCGAGCCTTCTTCAACCTTTCTTCAGCGCTAGTGGCACTGATGATAAACGTCTTCCAATCCTTAAATTGACTTTCGCCCATCCAGAGACTGATTGTTGGGAGCAATCTCTTTTGGCAAATTTCAATTAAGGAGGAATCCGGAATACCAGACGGTAACTTTATTGCGGTTTGACGAAACTGCTCAATATAGTTCCTTGTCGGCTCCTTCTCCCCTTGGACGACGTCTATGAGGGTGGACATTGTGACGTCCTGTCCTACTTCGTAAAATCTTTCCAAGAACATGCGCTTGAAGCTGGCGAAGGAGTGGATGCAGTTGTCTGGCAGGTTGCGATACCAGTCGAAGGCGACCCCTTCCAATGCCCCAATAAATAATCATGTAAGGATGGCATCATCATGGGGCAGATGGTCGGTGGTAACCTCAAAGTAAGTGATGTACCGACTTACGGAGTTCTTGCCATCATAAGGATTAATGTTGAACGGCTTATATCTTGGTGGGAAGGGGACATCCCTCCATGCAGCAGGGTATGGTTGCCGTATTCTAAGGTCTTGGGAGTTCTCTCGAGCGTGAAACATGGCTCGGAGCTCCTGGACCTCTCTTTTTGCTTCTCTGGCCTCATCCGCAGCGGTGGGAGCCGACGTTTCAGGAGGATTATTGCCCGGGTTCGGTGCCGCTGAATTTGAGTCCGCATTGACCGCGGGACCCGTACTTGTTTGGCCAGGTGTCCCTCCTTGCAGAGTTGGAAGGGCCGCTTTGATCTCATCTACAGACTTGACCAAGGCGTGCAGTATGGCCTCCAGAGTGTCGATGCGTTGGAGATCACTGGAACCACCTTGATTGCTGTCCCTCATGAATACCGTCCTTATATGAGGAGAGATAGAAGGAACGGTGGAGGACGTGCCCTCCGAATCATACCCTTGTACCGAGAAGTGATCGGGGTATGTGGCAATGTTCTCCTCTGGTTCGGACTCAGAAGGAATAGTACCCCCAGCTTCAGAGCTTGCTTCATCTTGAGAGTCGTGGACGTCCTCAGGGACGTCGGCACCTCCTGTATCTGATGGGAGAGTTGTTTCTCCGGGCCCATCTCCTTGGAACATCGGATTATCGTGGATGCTCTGAGGAGTGCTACCCCAGTTTCAGTAACCCCTAGTGGTGTGGATGATGAATCTCCTACTGTAGTAGATTTCGTCATCGAACGGGTACCTTGGAAAACTCTGGTGGTGGATAACCGTTTAGACGACAGTTTCTTAGTCACAGTGGTTGAGATCTTCGGGCTGGAAACGTTTATCTTCTTCCCTCTCCCATCGGTGGAGATTTTCTGAGTAGAGTTGCAAGAGACGATGGGTGGTGCCTCATCCTCTGAGCTTGGCTGTTGTAATCTTTGGTAGACGGACTGCCGGTCTTCTCGTATTATCGCATTGTTGCAACAGCAGTTGACGATGATTTGGGTGCAGTAACGTCCGTGGGTGGACTCTTTGCACCCCGAGGCCCCCTCTTTTTCCTTGCGCTTGTGGAGGATAGACTCACGCAAGTCAGATGGGTTCGGAACGACCATGTTTGCTCCCTGGATCTTGGGAGACTTTTGGGAACCTCTCTGTCCGTTTGCCGCTGGAGGCTGGACTCGAGTGGTTCTGTACAACTTTCCATCAGAGGCCCGTATAACAGTGTGTAGAGCGCTCGGATGGTCAGAGGTTGGGACAGCCGACTGAGCTCGCCGAGCTCGTGCTGCCCTTGACTTCTTTACTCGGGCACCTGAAGGCGTGTAGTAAGAAGAGTCAAAGTGGTGCTGGAGAGAGTCAGACATGTCTTCTCAGGAGTACGAGAGATCAGTACAATAGGAGAGGCGATCGTAGACTGAGCCGCGTGGAGCAGGCGGCATGCGGCTGGAATCAATAGTCTTCATGCGGCTGGCAGTCGTAGCCGCATGGGCTTTCCTCATGTGGCTGGAAGTCTCAGCCGCATAGGTCTTCTCCCTGCGGCTGGAAATCCTGGCCGTATGAGTGTTATGCATTTAGCTGGCAATTTCGGCCGCATGGGCATCATTCATGCGGCTGGCAATCTTGGCCGCATGAGTCTTCGTTTTGCGGCTAGTGCCTTTGTTCGGCTTCTTCCTGGAGCACATAGAATCACTCTTTGCCCCTGCAAGTCCAGCATCGTAGTGCTTTTCTCTTTCGGACTTGGGGACATCAGAGCCTTCTATGGCTTGAAGTTGAGCCGCATGAGGGTCGCCTTCACCGTCTTGGGCAGCAGAGAGTACTCCGTCGAGGGCCTGGGGAGGAGCAAATGATTTTGGCCTCCATTCCTTGCGAGCCTTCTTTGTGCGGGCGCACTTCTGGACCGGGCCAGTGCTTCCTTCGGAGAGCATTTCTTCGAACGCCTGTTGGTCGAAGCGGACTACCATCTTCTGTTGTGTGGAGCCAAGTTTGGCTGCATCCGATTGCGTCACCAACTCCTCAGCCGTGGAGAAGTTTGTCCCCAGCAGAGTCGCCATCGTGTTTGCCATGAAATATAAAAGAACAGAACAATTATCGGAGGAATGGACTTTTACTTCACAATACAAACTCGCTTGTACAAAGAAAGCCTAAGGACAAAAACCTAGGTACAACAATCTAAGTACAATTGTTTATTTTAGATTCTGGGGGGTGACGGTAGAGGCTCGGGAAATTGACGGCAGCTCTGCCTTACTCCTTGGACGATCGGATGCAGCCTTGGCTCTGGGGAAGATCTGCTTGGCGTTGAAGAAATGCTCTCTTTGCTCTCTCTGTGAGTCGCATATAGAACACGGAAGTGCGTAATTGGCTGGCCACCAGTACGTACAAGTCGTGCGATAGGAATAACCGCTAATAGAATTGCATGCTAGTTTGACTTAGCGGTTATAGAGGTTAATGTTGTGGATACAACAAAGTAGGCATTGGACGGGGAGGACAATTCCTTAGCGTATGGACTTCGATGCACTACCCTTGTGACCCGGACTCTCCGCTGGAGATACGGGATTGATGACCCATGATTACTAACGGCCACTGATGATTCTGCGGAACGTCATGCTCTTTCTGATGGGGCCTCTGGTGCCCAAGGGGGGACTATGTCGATCCTATTCAGCTAGGGTCCATGCGTAGGAAGGATTGTTCTTAACTACATTTCACTTAGAACGGTAGGCTACCTTTATCCGTTAGGCACGAGTACTTTTGGTTTGGGTACTTGTATCTGACCGTAGCTTGGAACAATAACTTGTCGCGGATTAGTTCGTCACATCTTGTCCTTGTTTGGCTGTAGGTGTGACTTACTACTTCGATGAGAAGGTATTGAACCATGTTGGGGTCCGGATACCATATTGGATTCATAGCATGGAAAGATACATCTCCGTGAATTAGTTTACCATCTCCTGTCCTTGTTTGGTTGGGGGGATGGTACGCTCGTTCAATAGGTGCGTATTGGACCATGTTATAATTCGATTGACTTATTTATTTGAGCGATATTTATTCAGTTTATATGGCATGATATTATGTGTCTTGTTACATCCCTCTGAGGACCTGGTTATCTCTCCAGGTGTGTGCTATTGTCTTTCGCAGGTGTTCTAGCTCTAGCCGTGACCATCGCTTTTTCTTCGAGGATGATTGCATTTGGATCGTCTTTGCTTCGCTCGCCAAAATCATTCTTTTGTACATCATGTATTTTCCTTTACTTGTTGGTAGTAGATTTGTCTCCGCCCAACATATTGTATCAAGACAATTCATTATCTTTATATATCTTTTATTCCATTATTTTGTGTGGATGAGATTAGTTATGGTTCTACTGCATTTTACAGCTTATGTATTCATACGAGGCTTCCATATATTGGAGTATACTTCGTATGAGTACAGCTGGCATGTCTACGTTCCTAGTCCTACGTATTTTGGAACTGGGCGTTATATATTTTTGTGGTGGCCCATGCAGGTCAAGATAAATTGTTTGGTTACTTTACCGTACTAAGCAAGCCTGCGTATAGGATTATAAGTCTAGGATCTCATCCACATACTTGACCTCTTTCCTTGATTTTATCTACCGTTTGACTCATCAATTGCATCTTGCTTGCTTCCTTACATCCCTATTCTTATCTTTCCTTCGTGTTTGCTAGAGATTGACCCTACTAGTTAGTTGTCCCAAAACACCATTAGTTTAATTCTTTAAGTTGGGTAGAATACCTTATGAACTAGCAACCCCTATGACCTAGTGACCTATATTAGCAAGCTTATTTAGATCCTAGAATCTAAAGGACCTAACCCGTCTAGCCAACCAAGGACTTGGACAAGAAGACTATAGGACGACTGTATGACTTAGAATCATTCTGCCTTCTTTAAATCTTAATCCCTCGTGCCTATGTATTTACCGTTTTGACTAATGATGCTAATGTAGCCTAGTTTTTGCAAGCTTATTCTTTATCGAGTTTGTTCATGACATATGCTATTGAGCGCTCACTAGCCTATTGTCTAATCAGAACCGGTGCATAATGGTCTGATCAACCAAGTGCACTTTGGTTCGCTTTTGTATATTATTCTACGTGGAGGGGGACATAGCTAAAACTTGTCCTTTAGAGTCCCATCCGCGACTGCCTTGACAATTCCTTTGAAATTATTCGATCGTCCTTGGAATCAGGTATTTGTATTCGATAAACGCCTCATTCGAACTCTATATTGCTTTCGCCTTCACCTATTTTAGAAGGACGAAGGCGTTATACTAGAACTTCCTCTAAGTCATCCTATCGATTATGACCATACCGTATTATTTTTCTATGATCTAGATCGCGATTTCTTACGGCATGATTTTGTTATCGATTGTTCCTCATCGATACCCCCTTGTGTCTTCTCACCCCCCTCCTAATTCTTAATTTCGAGGACGAAATTCTTTTAAGTTGGGTAGGATGTAAAACCCCTAAATTTCTACTATATTTTTTTATCGATTTTGGTACTAATTTAAAATTTTTGCATTGTACGTCGCGTAGTCGTATTGTACGTCGCGCACGAAATTTTATTTTTCGTTTTTGCTCGACGAGTGCGAATATATGCGAGCGTACATGTTTTTAGAAAAATATTTTTTCTATTTTTATGGTTTCAAAATAATATATGTAATAATTATTTCTAGCTATCATTTTCAAGTTTATGATTTTAATTATGAAAAGTCTTTCATTTATACAGTTATAATAATAAATTATTATTCCTATAAAATGGTATATTAGAAAAGTATATTTACGTAAACATTATTTGTATATACATATATATTTAGTAATTATTTATTAGTTATTTTAAATAATAGTGTATTTTCAAAATTATTATTATAGCATTTTTAGAAAACATATTTTGAAATTATTTTACCAATTAAAATCTTGATTTGATTTATGGATATATTTTAAATAGTAAATTTATATCTATATTTGGAATTTGAGTTATCTTAATTGATTTTAAAATAAAGGATAGAATTTAAATTAGATTTGAATTGGATTTTGATTTGGATTTGGATTATGTAATTGATTTAAATTTAGTAACTTAATTATCTAAATTGGGTTTGAACTACTCCTAATCCATATCCAATTGGAAATTCCCACGTCCTATAAATAGGCAGGTACTCCTCCAATTCATTATTGATCCACAACAAAATTCCACAACCAAACATGTATCGTATCCGTGTTCCACCATCCACAATCTTATTCCTTTTTTACATATACATTTATCTCTCTCGTGTCGACAAACTCGACACAATACAAATCCCTAATTTCCTAATATCCAAATCCCTAGTTCCTAAACCTTAACCCTAATCCTAACCCCCAGCCTTCCACCACCGTCGTCGACAACAACATCCCTCCGTCGCACCCAAAACCAAGTACCCGCCAGAGTTCTCCCTCGACCAGCCTTCCCGACCCCGCTCCCCAAACTGACACCACCATCTTCCTCACCATCACCTTAGTCGCAGCCGCCACCGACGGCCAAACCCGATACAACCAAACCACCATCCCAGCGTCCCCGTCGCCGCAGTACCCGCTGCCCCGTCGACTTGCCACCACCAGCACCAAACCCGTCGCCATCACCCACACCACCAGCCCGACCCCGAGAAACCTCGACCAACAAAGAAAATCCCCAAAATTAAAAACCCTAACCTAGAACTCACCTGCCCGTCGTGCGCCGCCAACCCCGAGACGCTACCTCGTATGCGCCGCCTCCCTCCGCGCGTGCATCGTAGCTCTCCGCCCCTACCTCTTTCCTTCGCCTAGCTCCGCCGCCTTCGTCGCCTAACGCCGGTCCCCCGCGTTCCCAGATCTGAGCGCGCGCCGCCGGAGCGGTGAGCTCCGTCGGGCCATCAACTCCCGCGAGCCGCCCCTCGCCGTAGCCGCTGCCCCCTTGCGCCAGCCTCCCGCCGCCACAACCGCGATCCCCTCCGCCTGAGCGCCGCGAGCCCAGCGCTCCGCCGCCGGCGACTCCAGACAGCCACCGAAACCCCCTTCCTCCACAGCTCCGCCGCCTACACCCTTTCGCCTCCCGACCGCTCCACTTCTCCGCCGACCAAGGCCGTCCTCCGCCGCGCCCCGCGTACAACCCCACAAATCCCACTAATTAAGTTAGTAAGTTTAGACTAATCCCACTTGTTAGATTGGTTAAGTTAGAGGCGTAAACTAAATCCGTTTGATCCCAAACTTGAACCTAACTTAAAATTAACCAAGGGGGATTAGTAGGGCCTTATTGGGCTTTCCTCCAATGCCCAAATAGAGTTTATTGGCAGCTACCCATAGGTAGGGTTAGCCTCCTTTCTTTTATTCACACTTGCCTCCTTTTATTCATAAAGTGTTCTTTTCCAAATTGAAAGCTTCCCTCTTTGATTTGATCTCCAAATCCTTACATCCCTCCACCAAAACTTCCATCCAACATGTATAATCCCTAAATTTCTACTATATTTTTTTATCGATTTTGGTACTGATTTAAAATTTTTGTATTGTACGTCGCGTAGTCGTATTGTACGTCGTGCACGGAATTTTATTTTTCGTTTTTGCTCGACGAGTGCGAATATGTGCGAGCGTACATATTTTTAGAAAAACATTTTTTCTATTTTTATGGTTTCAAAATAATATATGTAATAATTATTTCTAGCTATCATTTTCAAGTTTATGATTTTAATTATGAAAAGTCTTTCATTTATACAGTTATTATAATAAATTATTTTTCCTATAAAATGTTATATTAGAAAAGTATATTTACGTAAACATTATTTGTACATACATATATATTTAGTAATTATTTATTAGTTATTTTAAATAATAGTGTATTTTTGAAATTATTATTATAGCATTTTTAGAAAACATATTTGAAATTATTGTACCAATTTAAATCTTGATTTGATTTATGGATATATTTTAAATAGTAAATTAATATCTATATTTGGAATTTGACTTATCTTAATTGATTTTAAAATAAAGGATATAATTTAAATTAGATTTGAATTGGATTTTGATTTGGATTTGGATTATTTAATTGATTTAAATTTAGTAACTTAATTATCTAAATTGGGTTTGAACTACTCCTAATCCTTATCCAATTGAAAATTCCCACGTCCTATAAATAGGCAGGTACTCCTCCAATTCATTATTGATCCACAACAAAATTCCACAACCAAACGTATATCGTGTCCGTGTTCCCCCATCCACAATCTTATTCTATTTTTACATATACATTTATCTCTCTCGTGTCGACAAACCCGACACAATACAAATCCCCAATTTCCTAATATCCAAATCCCTAGTTCCTAAACCCTAACCCTAATCCTAACCCCCAGCCTTCCACCACCGTCGCCGACAACATCATCCCTCTGTCGCACCCAAAACCAAGTACCCGCCAGAGTTCTCCCTCAACCAGCCTTCCCGACCCCGCTCCCCAAACTGACACCACCATCTTCCTCACCATCACCTTAGTCGCAGCCCCCACCGACGGCTAAACCCGACACAACCAAACCACCATCCCAGCATCCCCGTCGCCTCAGCACCCGCTGCCCCGTCGACTTGCCACCACCAGCACCAAACCCGTCGCCATCACCCACACGACCAGCCCGACCCCGAGAACCCTCGACCAGCAAAGAAAATCCCCAAAATTAAAAACCCTAACCTAGAACTCACCTGTCCGCCGCGCGCCGCCGACCCCGAGACGCTGCCGCGTGTGCGCCGCCTCCCTCGCGCGCGCATCGCAGCTCTCTGCCCCTACCTCTTTCCTCCGCCTAGCTCCGTCGCCTTCGTCGCCTAACGCTGGTACCCCGCGTTCCCAGATCTGAGCGCGCGCCGCCGGAACGGTGAGCTCCGTCGGGCCATCAACTCCCGCGAGCCGCCCCTCGCCTTAGCCGCTGCCCCCTTGCGCCGGCCTCCCACCGCCACAACCGCGATCCCCTCCGCCTGAGCGCCGCGAGCCCAGTGCTCCGCCGCCGGCTACTCCAGACAGCCACCGAAACCCCCTTCCTCCACAGCTCCGCCACCTACATCCTTTCGCCTCCCGACCGCTCCACTTCTCCGTCGACCAATGCCGTCCTCCGCCGTGCCCCGTGCACAACCCCCCAAACGCCTCTCCGCCTCTTTCTTTCCCCGCTCCACAGCCAGCGGTTTCCTTCGCCCTCGGCCGAGCTCAGCCGAGCTCTCTCCGCCGCTTCATTTTCCCCTTTCTCTCTCTCTCCCCGGTCTCACTCACATTTTCCGTCTTTTTTTTTTACTTTATTATACAAATCAAGGTTGCTGTTGACTCCTGAGGAGAAGACAGCTGAGCTTTGTCTTTTCTTACTATTATTTTTTTTCTTTTTTTTTCTTTTTCTTTCCACTTTCTTTTATGTTACTAAGTCTAAGCTGACTACTGTGTCCCCTCCTTCGAGGAGGAGCGTTTACACAGTACGGTTTCAGATTTTATCATTATATTTTATTATAATCTATGTTATTATCAGCATTGTTATTATTATTATTATTATCATTATCCTTATCATAATGATTATTATTATTATTATCTTATCTATTATTATTATTATTATTATTATTATTATTCTTATTAGTATCATTATTATGATTATGATTATTAATATTATCATTATTTTCTATTATTATGATTATTATTATTATTATTATTATTATTATTATTATGGTGAGCAGCACATTGCTGCTGTTCCTTTTATATTCTTATTATAAATTCTATTATTTTACAAAATTTTGTTATATTAGGGATAGCATACAATCTTCTATGATACAAGTGTGTGATAGAGGTTTTATTTTATATATATATATATATACATTTTGGCCTACAAAATTATAGTTTCAAAAATTATAAATTATATATATACAATGTTCAGCGTTTTAAATAAAATGTAGTTTCACTACCTCAAATTATATTTTTACAAAGTTGATATTTTAGTCTAAAAACAATTTATGATTCTTTCAAATATTCTCTTAGAAATTATTTTAACTAAATAAAACTCTATTTTCAAAGTATTATAAATCGTTTTCTAAATTATTATATATATCATTTATATAATTTCTTTCGATTATCCTCATGACCAATCCCAATCTTCTATTCCTTTGCCAATTCTTTCCTTCTACCTATTGACCCTAAATAAATTGACCCTTCTGGACCCAATGGAACTGTCCGTGTCACCACCCGAGGTCACCTTGCATAGTTGTTGCACCGAAGTCGCAGTTCGTGCCACCTTGATCATCGCAGCATACCAGGCGTCCTACTAGGCAAGATACCTTGCCATTTGCTGTTTACTGATTTTAGCTCATATATCATGCATTGTTCATTATTTTCTTTATGCAAAATAAACTGTGATACATGGCATAACCTGTTAGAACTTACTGTTCATTTATATTCTTGCTATGTATTATTTTTCTTACACATTAAACCTAGATTTAATGGACCACCTTTGTGTGTTGCATTCATGGCCTTGACACGTTGTACCACGAAGTTGTGAGTCGCATGTAGGATACGGAAGTACGTGATTGGCTGGCCACCAGTACGTACACGCCATGCGATAGGAATAACCGCTAGTAGAATTGCATGCTAGTTTGACTTAGCGGTTATAGAGGTTAATGTTGTGGATACAACATAGTAGGCATTGGGCGGGGAGGACAATTCCTTAGCGTATGGGCTTCGATGCACTTTTCTTGTGACTCGGACTCTCCGCTGGATATACGGGATTGATGACCCATGATTACTGACGGCCACTGACGATTCTGCGAAACATTATGCTCTTACTGATGGGGCCTCTGGTGCCCAGAGGGGACTATGTCGATCCTATTCAGCCAGGGTCAATGCGTAGGAAGGATTGTTCTTGACTACATTTCACTTAGAACGGTAGGCTACCTTTATCCGTTAGGTACGAGTACTTTTGGTTTGGGTACTTGTATCTGACCGTGGCTTGGAACAATAACTTGTCGCGGATTAGTTCGTCACATCTTGTCCTTGTTTGGTTGTAGGTATGACTTACTACTTCGATGAGAAGGTATTGAACCTTGTTGGGGTCCGGATACCATATTGGATTCATAGCATGGAAAGATACGTCACCGTGAATTAGTTTACCATCTCATGTCCTTGTTTGGTTGGGGGCATGGTACGCTCGTTCAATAGGTGCGTATTGGACCATGTTATAATTCGATTGACTTATTTATTTGAGCGATATTTATTCAGTTTATATGGCATGATATTATGTGTCTTGTTACGTCCCTCAGAGGACCTGGTTATCTCTCCAGGTGTGTGCTATTGTCTTTCGCAGGTGTTCTAGCTCTAGCCGTGACCATCATTTTTTCTTCGAGGATGATTGCATTTGGATCGTCTTCGCTTCGCTCGCCAAAATTATTCTTTTGTACATCATGTATTTTTCCTTTACTTGTTGGTAGTAGATTTGTCTCCGCCCAACATATTGTATCAAGACAATTCATTATCTTTATATATCTTTTATTCCTTTATTTTGTGTGGATGAGATTAGTTATGGTTCTATTGCATTTTACAGCATTCATACGAGGCTTCCATATATTGGAGTATACTTCGTATGAGTACAGCTGGCATGTCTACGTTCCTAGTCCTACGTATTTTGGGACTGGGGCGTTACACAACATTCTCATACTATCAAGGGAGGGTGCTAGCAAAGATTTGGAGCAAAGTACAAGGAGGAGTGTCCTTTTTGGAAGATCTTCGTGTCGGAGCCGTGTCCTTGAGAGTATCATTGGAATTCCACACCCAATAGGTAAAACCAACCCTCTAAATTGATTTTCTATACATATTAGTTAGTTTTGAATCCATAAGATCCACCTCCATGCATGTACCCCCTTTAGATTCAAGTTTGAGGCCATTTGGAGCTCTCTTGAGGATTTTAGATTTGTGTTTTGTGTCCTACTTGATAGATCCCAAATTAGGACACCCTATGTGTTTGGTTTATTGCCTAATAGGATTAATTGTGTTTTAAATTCAGTTTTAGAATGGTTAGAGAGTGGATTGATCTTAGTTAGGATGGTTAGAATGAGTTTTATTTGGATACCTATGTTGGTATCCATGTATCTTGGCCTACATGTGTTTTTTTTGTCCAAAATAACCCAGATTCGTTATAATATTCATCCATATTTTTAGTAACCATAGCAACTTAGAAATGCCATAACTTTTAGCTTAGAACTTCGATTAATCTTCCTTTTTTTTAAGAGAACCGTATCGAAGTTAGCTTTCCAAATATATATTTTAGTAAGCCAAAATTATTCTAGAACTTTCTGTAAAATAATTTAAGTGTCAGTTGTCCGAAAGACAAACGCGTTTCGGTATTTTTGCGATTTCGGGAGCTTCCGGACACGAAAATGCGTTCCGTTTGATGTTTCGGAAAGCGAACATGAAGGGCTACGACCTAATTTAATCCTAGAATTTAGTGAATGTCTAATTGGTACAGTATTGATTTCATGTAGAAAAGAAACTATACGACATATGCATTTTGTGTATCCTATGAGCCTATGTAGTATGGATATCAAGTGAATGTAGGTATCATAGGTTGTCAAGAATATGTATGATATAGTATGTATATATATATTATTGTTAGATAATATGTGTTAGTTAGTGTGTGTTTATGTTGATACAAATGGTTATCAAGTAAGCCAAATATAGATCAGTTATGTGTCAAGGTATTAAAGTTTTGGAAAAGGTACTAGTGTGATACTTGGGTACCAAGAGGATATTGGTATCGTGACACTCAAGTATCTTGAGTAAGGATAATAGAGTATTGGGACTTGAGTAAGGTACCCTATTTGGTATCAAGTATTATTATTAGAGTTAGTTGGGATATGTTAGAGTTATCTTAGAAGTTAAGATAATTAGTGTATATAGATATCTTAGTATCTGTGATATATTAGAGTTAGAATATTAGATGGTTAGTTAGTTAGTGTCTAGTAGATGTTAGAGGTAGAGTAGACAGTGTATCTTAGATTTACCTTTTACCTTAAGGTAATGGTTTACCTACAAGGTAAGGTATTGGGTTTACCTTCAAGGTAAAGGGGTTTACCTAGATACTTTAGGTTATATGTTAGATATTAATTAAGATGCTATGTTAGTACATTAAATAGTTAGTTAGTTAGATATTTGAGGGATATCTTGGTATCTCATGTCACCAAGTTAGTATCTTAAGGTAAATATGAACTACCTTTACCTTCATGGTAAATGATTAGTTTACTTTATGACCAGGGTATGGTATCAAGATACCAAGGTAAGGTATCAAAATATCAAGGAAAGGTAATAGGATACCAAGGTAAGGTGTTGGAATACCTTAGAAAGGTATTGGAGTTGCATAGAGTATGGGCAAGGTAAGGATAAGGTATCGGTTAGAGGCTAAGATAATTTACCTAAGTTAAGGTATTGGATCCAAACCAAGGTATTGGTATTGGGATACCAATATGACCAAGATATAGGGTATCTTGGCAGGTAAATATTAGGAATAGTATGCTTAGGCTAGTTTTGACCTCGGTTGACCAAGTTTGGCTGCTTTGACCAAAAGTCAACTATCAGTCAACACTTGGCTTAGAAATGTCTAGAACTTGACCAGAGTTGACCAGTTGATCAAAAGTCAACTGTTAGTCAACAATAGCCTAGTTTGACCTAGAGTTGACCAGTTGACCAAAAGTTAACTATAAGTCAACTTTTGATCCAGTTTGACTTGGTTTGACTTTCTATGACATAGTTTGACCTAGTGTGACTCAGTGTGACCTAGTTCGACTTAGTTGGACTAAGATTGACCTAGATTGCATAGGCTACATTAGAAAATCATGCGTAAGACTGTTAAACCCTAATTAACTTAAAATATCTCATCTTTGGGTCTGTGAGATCACTCTGAGCATCGACCCTACTTGACAGCTCAGGACAACAGGCGAGTATATTCTCTGATAGTAGTTCATTGTCTTGATATCTTCTGTATCCGATTCAGTTATAGTATTTTTCTTGATTCTTGTCATGATGGTGCACAGACTAGTATACGTCGGATCTTGGCATAAGATGTTATTCCTGGCCCACTACACCAAAACAGTCAATTTGTAACACTTTTTTTTCTCTGATCGTAACGGTTATTACCGTTACAAGGTTGTCACGGTAATTACCGTGATAATAATAAAATAAATGTTACTAAAATAATATTTTTGCATTTTATATTTGATGTATTTATTGTAACGAAAATGATCGTGACCAGAAAAAAAAAGTGTGACAAAATTTTCAGTTCCCGCTTCTAACTCCATATCCCTCCTTTTTTTTGGTTCTCTCCTTACTTCCCATCCCGATAATCTCTCTCCTCACTCCCCCAACACCCTCTCATCTAAGCCATCCCCATCCAGCCCTCCGCCACCACCACCCTCACCGGCGCCATCACCACTCCTGCCACCACTCTCTCACACTCTTAATCTCCTATAGATCCAAACCCTAACCCTAAAAATCGTAGAGAATAATGGTTGATGAGAGAGACAAGGGTGAGATCGTGGAGAAGAATGGCGTCGATTTGCCGAAGAAGAACGACTTGTGCTACATCTTTCTTGATGCTACCTGGGTAAAATCTATCGTCAATAATTTTTTTCTTTTTTTCCCCATCTTTCTTGATGCCCAAGAAGAGACAAGGGAGAGCCGCTGGCGGCGACGCTGGGAAGTACGTGAGGATTGTGCGGACCGAGCACTGCTTCCTTCTCTTCGAGGAGCTCGGGAAAAGGGACCAGTGGCTCCAGTGCCTTGAGGTTCGTTCTCTCTTTTCCTCCAAATCTGATTTTTTATAAAAAAGATCCAGTCTTGGCTTAGCTTTACTGCACCTCCACCCTTCTGTTCGATGAAATGCGCCACAGAGAATGTGTTCCGTGAATTGGTTGGATATTGATGGCATTGTTGTGTTCATTGTACTTCGCTGATGGGTTTAGTTTGCGGTTTGATTAGGCCAGAGAGGGATAAATTATCCATTTGGGATTAGTAGGTGGATGGTGAACTGGTTTGAAAAGCTCAGCAAGGGAGACTAATGGCTCCAATGCTTGGAGGTTCATCATTTTTTCTCTTCGTAGTTCATATATCTGCACTTTGATAGTGATATGTTCGTAGACATGTTCTAACTCTATTATAATTCAAGCCTGTACATGTATGTTAACAAAGCTTGTCTAATTGTCCTTGCAGTTATCTTGTATTGACAAACCAAAATTACTCACCTTAACACTTTCCTTGAAACATCAGCCACCCAAGATACTTAATTAGGGCTTATATGCCAAACCCCAAGTCTGGCTTCGTTTCCAAGCTTGGTCACCAAATATAAGTGTCCCCACAAAAATCTCCAAATACAACCCACAAACAAATCAACAATCCATAAAATCTGATAGTGAACTTGTTTGTTCCACATCCTGATCAAACAAATGAGGTATACTGATTGTTTATGGTTTTTCTTGTCTGTTATATAAGTATAATATCACTCGTAATCGATTTTAAGGCATATATGCTTGCTTATGTCCTGTAGTACCAGAATAACTTGCAGAGTACAAAAGCAGGTGGTCGAAGAAGATGTAGAGACCTTTTACTAGCAATTATCTTTAAGATTTCAGACAGCACCGAAGGCAGATGCTTCCATATATATATATATATATATATATATATATATATATATATATATATATATGAACGGAAGCATAGTGACAACATTAGATACTTCATTTTCTTGTTGTCTGATGATTCTCATCCTGTAATGATTGACTGCTTCAACTCCTGATAAAGAATATTAATTTCACTAGTTGGTAATATTTTCTAGTTTAGGAGAGAAAATGCAGGAAGATTAATAAGCCACAAGGGAAGGAAGGATCCTGCAACAAAACAGTTTTCTTCAAAGGGAGGTGAGTGATGCAATTGAATTCTACACAACTTATTTCTTTCCGAAAAATAAGCACTGTGAACACAATATGCAATTTTAAGTCATTGTATATCGTTTACCTAAATTGTGTAGAGGAAAAATACTATACAAACCTCCAGGTATATCATGTATCCAACAATAATGTAAAGACAACCATGATAAGCATCCTCATCTAGATGAGGCTAATCTATTCATCACAAAGTGGTATTCATTCAATAAAATTTTGATAAGAGGTTTGTTAAATATAATAATACGTAGTACATTCAGTTCATTTTATGTCCTTGCATAAAGAACAAGCTTACTGGAGGTGAATACATTTCCTGTTGTCTCCCTAAATCATCTATTGTCATCAAGTAAGTTATGAAACCTTATTTCATTCAGAAAATGGAAGTTAATAGAAAAGTAACAACCATCAAATGAATTGATCTTAGAGTGGAAGAATAGATCACCAATTTTATTGATTCATGTCACCAACAGTGAGAAAAAACATGAGCAATGCCTAGTCATAAGTATCTCATGAATAATCTTCAATGACCAGGTGATTAACTTTATGATGAGACCCATGTATATAAATAGAAAATCCAAAGTCATGATCTTCCATCCTAGATTAGCTTTATGATGAGACACATGGAGGCATTCCAAACTGATCTTTTATACCATAGTTTCAAGCATACTCACTTCACAATAATTGAACTTTTCTTTTTCTTTCTACTATTTGCTCTAGACTCCTGCATGACAAATGTTTCGATTGAAATACATGACTGCAACCAACTTTTCTTCATAAAAAGTAAAACTCAAAAAAAACATAAGGAATTGACAAGCTATGATAGAAGAACACTGTATCGCAGTGTATCAGAACTTCAACAAAAACACATACTTTACTAATTTATTTATAATTGCAAAACTGATATCTAGACTCCTTATTCAGGTTTCTGTATGAAGATGTTTATGCAGCTTTATAATTTATTTATAATTGCAAAACTGATAATGGCTATATATTTCTAATCAACAGTTGTGGAATAGATATTGATTCGCGAATCTTAATGCAATCAGGTAAGATGCTAGTCTCTCAAGCTTCCAGTTATTCATCTGCGGTTTTGCAGCAGGAACATGTGCCAAAGCCGTGTGTCACCTCTTGATGTAGTAAAAAAGAGGTTTCAGGTATGAACCTAGCTTCCGAAAATGCTGTCAAAGTTCTCCATGTGTTGCTACTTAGTGATGCAGTGCCAAACTGGAAGGAAGGAAGAAATCTCTTCGTAATCAGTATAGTGACTAAATGTTTTCATTTTCTCTTTTTGTTTCTTCTATTTTTTCTTTAACAGTAGGTATAATGGTTGTGGAACCCTTTGTTATTGTATAAGGAGGCTCTATTTAAGCCTTTTCTAGTGTAATAGGTTGTTTATTACTTGGGTACTCTTTGAGACGTTTAGTTCATACTTTGAAGATGTACTAGTTTCTATGGTTTAAATGAGTGTCAGGTAGGTCAGTCTGGTTGGTACCTACCCAGTTTAGTCTTCAAAAAAAAGAATATTGGTAATATTCTCGAGAGAAAAATATTCTGATCATAGATTTCTTGTGATATGATTATTATATGTCTTAGATTATGGCTCCTTTTGAGATTGGAAAACTTTCATCATGCATATCTTTATATTTGAGCCCTATTATAAGTGACATGATCAAGTTAGGAAATGTTAAGATAGCTATGCTACTATATACATTTTTTACTAAAAAAATTCAAAATCCATGTTGTATGGTGTGTCAAACACATATCGGAACATTTTAAAACATATTACGAAATCGTCAAAATAGATACCAAATTTGTGTCATCATGTCTTCAATATGTCGAATTTGCGTGTGAAACGTAGGATAATGGTAATGCAATTTAAAAACTTCTGTACTGATATCTCAATAGTTCTTATAAATTCTCCTATTTCTATTGTCATCATGTGGCGATACATGATAGTGGCATCAGGAGATCTGAATCAGCATTTAACATACCATAGTTTGAAATTATCATATACTTGTTCAATACTTGATCAAACAATTAAGGAAACTAATTTGTTGTTGTTGTTGTTGTTGTACTACTGATATTATTGATAGGGAATTCCCTGGGAATGTAGTAGAGGGGTAGGTGTGAAGGTTGATGATGTAGTGTGGTTGAGAATTGAGATAAGTTGGGAGCAGTGGATATGTAGGTCAAGGTGCAGTAGTTTTATTGAAATTAAGCTTTATATTCCAATGTCGTTTTTGTTGTTGTAAAGTTTACAGGTTGCAGGCACCTGGTAATATCTTAACTCTCTATGTTCACAGTTATAGAATCTTACTCTAGAACTAAGCTGTATTTACATGTTTGTATTTTGATCTTATCATTGTGACTGGTATTTTTTTTTCCCTTTTTCCCAATGCAGAATGGCTTCCATTAAAACCCCAACTAAACTCACAATAAATTGATAATTGTTTCAAGAAATCTGTGTTCTAGATTTGAACACCTCAAAATTAGTTGATTGAAATATTGTGTATTGTTCTTAATGCCTTCACCTGTATTAAGCCATGCCACTCGGTCTTCTCCGTGTCATCATCAATGGTCTGTCTGTCTTTAGTCACACAATACCACCCACAAATTATTTAGCCACAATTAGAATTGGTTGATGATGGTCCAAGCGAAGTACAATATATGGTTAAAATTTTCATGTTCATTGCTTTGTTAGTTAATGAGAGAGTCTTTAATGATTAAAGAAGATCTCAAGGGTAGAGTAGAAGTTAGAATTTGGCATGAGGGTTAAATGTGGGATATGTGATAAAGCATATATGGCTCTTTAGGTTGTACCATATTTTTTTAATGTTTCATTCTAGCTGATGATGCATAAATTTTATACCTTATGGAATGAAATGAAGCAATGAGTTTTGACTTCGATTATGTTCACTAAAGCTTTTTCTTTTCTGGTAAAATAATTTATTTGTTATGTTCATCAAATTGCATAAGAAGATAGCCTAGGTAGTCATTGGGCACTTAGATGTTTAGAGTTTAGACATGCATTAGGCTAGCCATCAGACAACTGCCAACCATGAACTTATATAAGCATCAACCATCTAGATAAAGTAGTGTCAACACTGAGTCCAGATAAAGTGTCTTACAGCTATCATTTTTCTATTGCCTATTTCTTAAAAACTCATTTTAAACAGAATACTCTGATTTTAGTACTCGATTATTTATACCTGACAAATCTTTCACTTCTTACAACCAATTTTTTTATACTTCCAAACAACGTCACACCCTCCCCTTGCAACCTGGAGTACATGGGAGATACTGTTGTCCTTTATCCAAAGAAAGCCTTAAAGGATTACTATGGTTGAAATCCAAAGAAAGCCTTAAAGGATTACTGTGGTTGAAATGCAATAATCCTCAAGCACAATTTTTGTTGTTTTTGGTACATGTTAAACGTGTTTGACTTTCTTTTGGTTGCACTGTAGAGGCAATGTACCAAACTGTGCTTATTACATCGGGACTGGCCTTTGCCAATTAAATAACCTACCTAATAGGAATCTGGTAAACCTCTGTCCGCTGATTGTGATTTTGTTGTACTTGTTTTGATGCGATTAACTTGATTATTTCTAGGCATCGTGTCGAGGTGCATCGATGCTGGCGACCAAGGCCTGCGCTGACCTGACCATATTCAGTTAGCCCTTGGTCCTGCCGATGTACAAGCAGTTGATCCTGGGGATCAAATCGAAAGGCATGAGACCAGAAGCTATAGCAGGCTCACTGAAGAACTATGCTATGAAACATCTGCCACTAGTGAGCAGCGTGCTGCATTCTACTTCAGTCTCGACACTACCATTAAACTGAAGTAGTGTCGTGCAGTCTACTTCTTCTAAGTTCGTATTAGTTTAATGGTAGTGTCGAGACTGAAGTAGACTGCAGCACGCTGCTCACTAGTGGCAGATGTTTCATAGCATAGTTCTTCAGTGAGCCTGCTATAGCTTCTGGTCTCATGCCTTTCGATTTGATCCCCAGGATCAACTGCTTGTACATCAGCAGGACCAAGGGCTAACTGAATATGGTCAGGTCAGCGCAGGCCTTGGCCGCCAGCATCGATGCACCTCGACACGATGCCTAGAAATAATCAAGTTAATCGCATCAAAACAAGTGCAACAAAATCACAATCAGCGGACAGAGGTTTACCAGATTCCTATTAGGTAGGTTATTTAATTGGCAAAGGCCAGTCCCGATGTAATAAGCACAGTTTGGTACATTGCCTCTGCAGTGCAACCAAAAGAAAGTCAAACACGTTTAACATGTACCAAAAACAACAAAAATTGTGCTTGAGGATCATTGCATTTCAACCACAGTAATCCTTTAAGGCTTTCTTCGGATGAAGGACAACATTATCTCCCATGTACTCCAGGTTGCAAGGGGAGGGTGTGACGTTGTTTGGAAGTATAAAAAAATTGGTTGTAAGAAGTGAAAGATTTATCAGGTATAAATAATCGAGTACTACAATCAGAGTATTCTGTTTAAAATGAGTTTTTAAGAAATAGGCAATAGAAAAATGATAGCTACAAGACACTTTATCTGGACTCAGTGTTGACACTACTTTATCTAGATGGTTGATGCTTATATAAGTTCATGGTTGGCAGTTGTCTGATGGCTAGCCTAATGCATGTCTAAACTCTAAACATCTAAGTGCCCAATGACTACCTAGGCTATCTTCTTATGCAATTTGATGAACATAACAAATAAATTATGCTACCAGAAAAGAAAAAGCTTTGGTAAACATAATCGAAGTCAAAACTCATTGCTTCATTTCATTCCATAAGGTATAAAATTTATGCATCATCAGCTAGAATGAAACATTAAAAAAATATGGTACAACCTAAAGAGCCATATATGCTTTATCACATATCCCACATTTAACCCTCATGCCAAATTCTAACTTCCACTCTACCCTTGAGATCTTCTTTAATCATTAAAGACTCTCTCATTAACTAACAAAGCAATGAACATGAAAATTTTATCCATATATTGTATTTCGCTTGGACCATCATCAACCAATTCTAATTGTGGCTAAATAATTTGTGGGTGGTATTGTGTGACTAAAGACAGACAGACCATTGATGATGACACGGAGAAGACCGAGTGGCATGGCTTAATACAGGTGAAGGCATTAAGAACAATACACAATATTTCAATCAACTAATTTTGAGGTGTTCAAATCTAGAACACAGATTTCTTGAAACAATTATCAATTTATTGTGAGTTTAGTTGGGGTTTTAATGGAAGCCATTCTGCATTGGGAAAAAGGGAAAAAAAATACCAGTCACAATGATAAGATCAAAATACAAACATGTAAATATAGCTTAGTTCTAGAGTAAGATTCTATAACTGTGAACATAGAGAGTTAAGATATTACCAGGTGCCTGCAACCTGTAAACTTTACAACAAGAAAAACGACATTGGAATATAAAGCTTAATTTCAATAAAACTACTGCACCTTGACCTACATATCCACTGCTCCCAACTTATCTCAATTCTCAACCACACTACATCATCAACCTTCACACCTACCCCTCTACTACATTCCCAGGGAATTCCCTATCAATAATATCAGTAGTACAACAACAACAACAACAACAAATTAGTTTCCTTAATTGTTTGATCAAGTATTGAACAAGTATATGATAATTTCAAACTATGGTATGTTAAATGCTGATTCAGATCTCCTGATGCCACTATCATGTATCGCCACATGATGACAATAGAAATAGGAGAATTTATAAGAACTATTGAGATATCAGTACAGAAGTTTTTAAATTGCATTACCATTATCCTACGTTTCACACGCAAATTCGACAAATTGAAGACATGATGACACAAATTTGGTATCTATTTTGACGATTTCGTAATATGTTTTAA
This sequence comes from Iris pallida, assembly GCA_029216955.1. Lineage (NCBI taxonomy): Eukaryota > Viridiplantae > Streptophyta > Magnoliopsida > Asparagales > Iridaceae > Iris > Iris pallida. The sequence goes on along the minus strand of JANAVB010005798.1, from coordinate 682,170 downwards.
AATGTTCCGATATGTGTTTGACACACCATACAACATGGATTTTGAATTTTTTTAGTAAAAAATGTATATAGTAGCATAGCTATCTTAACATTTCCTAACTTGATCATGTCACTTATAATAGGGCTCAAATATAAAGATATGCATGATGAAAGTTTTCCAATCTCAAAAGGAGCCATAATCTAAGACATATAATAATCATATCACAAGAAATCTATGATCAGAATATTTTTCTCTCGAGAATATTACCAATATTCTTTTTTTTGAAGACTAAACTGGGTAGGTACCAACCAGACTGACCTACCTGACACTCATTTAAACCATAGAAACTAGTACATCTTCAAAGTATGAACTAAACGTCTCAAAGAGTACCCAAGTAATAAACAACCTATTACACTAGAAAAGGCTTAAATAGAGCCTCCTTATACAATAACAAAGGGTTCCACAACCATTATACCTACTGTTAAAGAAAAAATAGAAGAAACAAAAAGAGAAAATGAAAACATTTAGTCACTATACTGATTACGAAGAGATTTCTTCCTTCCTTCCAGTTTGGCACTGCATCACTAAGTAGCAACACATGGAGAACTTTGACAGCATTTTCGGAAGCTAGGTTCATACCTGAAACCTCTTTTTTACTACATCAAGAGGTGACACACGACTTTGGCACATGTTCCTGCTGCAAAACCGCAGATGAATAACTGGAAGCTTGAGAGACTAGCATCTTACCTGATTGCATTAAGATTCGCGAATCTATATCTATTCTACAACTGTTGATTAGAAATATATAGCCATTATCAGTTTTGCAATTATAAATAAATTATAAAGCTGCATAAACATCTTCATACAGAAACCTGAATAAGGTGTCTAGATATCAGTTTTGCAATTATAAATAAATTAGTAAAGTATGTGTTTTTGTTGAAGTTCTGATACACTGCGATACAGTGTTCTTCTATCATAGCTTGTCAATTCCTTATGTTTTTTTTGAGTTTTACTTTTTATGAAGAAAAGTTGGTTGCAGTCATGTATTTCAATCGAAACATTTGTCATGCAGGAGTCTAGAGCAAATAGTAGAAAGAAAAAGAAAAGTTCAATTATTGTGAAGTGAGTATGCTTGAAACTATGGTATAAAAGATCAGTTTGGAATGCCTCCATGTGTCTCATCATAAAGCTAATCTAGGATGGAAGATCATGACTTTGGATTTTCTATTTATATACATGGGTCTCATCATAAAGTTAATCACCTGGTCATTGAAGATTATTCATGAGATACTTATGACTAGGCATTGCTCATGTTTTTTCTCACTGTTGGTGACATGAATCAATAAAATTGGTGATCTATTCTTCCACTCTAAGATCAATTCATTTGATGGTTGTTACTTTTCTCTTAACTTCCATTTTCTGAATGAAATAAGGTTTCATAACTTACTTGATGACAATAGATGATTTAGGGAGACAACAGGAAATGTATTCACCTCCAGTAAGCTTGTTCTTTATGCAAGGACATAAAATGAACTGAATGTACTACGTATTATTATATTTAACAAACCTCTTATCAAAATTTTATTGAATGAATACCACTTTGTGATGAATAGATTAGCCTCATCTAGATGAGGATGCTTATCATGGTTGTCTTTACATTATTGTTGGATACATGATATACCTGGAGGTTTGTATAGTATTTTTCCTCTACACAATTTAGGTAAACGATATACAATGACTTAAAATTGCATATCGTGTTCGCAGTGCTTATTTTTCGGAAAGAAATAAGTTATGTAGAATTCAATTGCATCACTCACCTCCCTTTGAAGAAAACTGTTTTGTTGCAGGATCCTTCCTTCCCTTGTGGCTTATTAATCTTCCTGCATTTTCTCTCCTAAACTAGAAAATATTACCAACTAGTGAAATTAATATTCTTTATCAGGAGTTGAAGCAGTCAGTCATTACAGGATGAGAATCATCAGACAACAAGAAAATGAAGTATCTAATGTTGTCACTATGCTTCCGTTCATATATATATATATATATATATATATATATATATATATATATATATATATATATATATATATATGGAAGCATCTGCCTTTGGTGCTGTCTGAAATCTTAAAGATAATTGCTAGTAAAAGGTCTCTACATCTTCTTCGACCACCTGCTTTTGTACTCTGCAAGTTATTCTGGTACTACAGGACATAAGCAAGCATATATGCCTTAAAATCGATTACGAGTGATATTATACTTATATAACAGACAAGAAAAACCATAAACAATCAGTATACCTCATTTGTTTGATCAGGATGTGTAACAAACAAGTTTACTATCAGATTTTATGGATTGTGGATTTGTTTGTGGGTTGTATTTGGAGATTTTTGTGGGGACACTTATATTTGGTGACCAAGCTTGGAAACGAAGCCAGACTTGGGGTTTGGCATGCAAGCCCTAATTAAGTATCTTGGGTGGCTGATGTTTCAAGAAAAGTGTTAAGGTGAGTAATTTTGGTTTGTCAATACAAGATAACTGCAAGGACAATTAGACAAGCTTTGTTAACATACATGTACAGGCTTGAATTATAATAGAGTTAGAACATGTCTACGAACATATCACTATCAAAGTGCAGATATATGAACTACGAAGAGAAAAAATGATGAACCTCCAAGCATTGGAGCCATTAGTCTCCCTTGCTGAGCTTTTCAAACCAGTTCACCATCCACCTACTAATCCCAAATGGATAATTTATCCCTCTCCGGCCTAATCAAATCGCAAACTAAACCCATCAGCGAAGTACAATGAACACAACAATGCCATCAATATCCAACCAATTCATGGAACACATTCTCTGTGGCGCATTTCATCGAACAGAAGGGTGGAGGTGCAGTAAAGCTAAGCCAAGACTGGATCTTTTTTATAAAAAATCAGATTTGGAGGAAAAGAGAGAACGAACCTCGAGGCACTGGAGCCACTGGTCCCTTTTCTCGAGCTCCTCGAAGAGAAGGAAGCAGTGCTCGGTCCGCACGATCCTCACGTACTTCCCAGCGTCGCCGCCAGCGGCTCTCCCTTGTCTCTTCTTGGGCATCAAGAAAGATGGGGAAAAAAGAAAAAAATTATTGACGATAGATTTTACCCAGGTAGCATCAAGAAAGATATAGCACAAGTCGTTCTTCTTCGGCAAATCGACGCCATTCTTCTCCACGATCTCACCCTTGTCTCTCTCATCAACCATTATTCTCTACGATTTTTAGGGTTAGGGTTTGGATCTATAGGAGATTAAGAGTGTGAGAGAGTGGTGGCAGGAGTGGTGATGGCGCCGGTGAGGGTGGTGGTGGCGGAGGGCTGGATGGGGATGGCTTAGATGAGAGGGTGTTGGAGGAGTGAGGAGAGAGATGATCGGGATGGGAAGTAAGGAGAGAACCAAAAAAAAGGAGGGATATGGAGTTAGAAGCGGGAACTGAAAATTTTGTCACACTTTTTTTTTTCTGGTCACGATCATTTTCGTTACAATAAATACATCAAATATAAAATGCAAAAATATTATTTTAGTAACATTTATTTTATTATTGTCACGGTAATTACCGTGACAACCTTGTAACGGTAATAACCGTTACGATCGGAGAAAAAAAAGTGTTACAAATTGACTGTTTTGGTGTAGTGTGGACTTTCTTGGTATATTGGTACATTGTTCGATCTTATTTCTTGTACTTATATAGACACCGATTCCTGAGGGAGATTAGCTACCCTCTTGGAGAATTCCGTGACATGACGTACTATGTCCGAATCCATATACAATTCGGGGATAGAGTGTTATTATAGGTTATGTGATCAATACCCCCACGTCACTATTTTTTGTGATTGCGTCACCCTCACTGCACGTAGGGTGTAGAGAGATCTTATATTTCTTGTGCTCGCTTTCCATGTTGGCCGGCTTGACCCTTCTTGTAATTTTCCTGTGTTAGTCGGGCCAAATGGAACAGCCTGATCTTGACCTAAGCCGATCACATAATGCTATAATATCTCATGGCACATTTTATGCTTACATTATACATCAGATATTCCTGTAATATTCTACTTTCTTGTACGTTACACCCTGACATGATTTCCAGTTTATATGTCATGTTTTACTTACAGTCTTGATATATCATCTTGTATTCTATTATGATTGTCTCTTACAGCATTTGTTAATCCTATAGAACTGTTGTTGGAGGTGAACTTACTCCTTTTCCTAACAGGATGACCGTTGATGTTTATAGAGGACATGTTGGCTGATTGCTCTACCTTTTACGGGTATGGCCAGGATAGAGATTTTGATGAGACATTACCCTTGGTGCCAGTAGAGGATTTACCTCCTACTTAGACTGTTAGATAGGTTTGACTGGACTGCGTTCCAGCTAGTATTGAGACTTATGTTATATGTTATATTTTGGATTCTTGTGTTATATCTTTAACTCTAAACTGTGTTTTGAGTTCGCACCTTTTTCAGTTCATATATTTCCATCATATCTTTATGATATTCGATCCTATCTTCCTTAGATGTCTTGTGATTGAGTTGAGAATATATACCTCCGTGCGAAGATGACAGGTACATATATATTGTGTCTAGATGCTATACTTTATAGTAGACTTATACAGCGTTCTACCGTCGATTCAGTGGCGTAGGCTGGATGTACCCACGTGCTTGTGCCCCTAATCATGGTACGGATCGTGACAACCATGACAACTAATCTCATCCATAATAAGAAAATAAATGTATAATAAAAACCAACTCTGATTTTATCATTTGTACAAAAGTTGGACGAACACAGATCCACTACCAACCATTTAAATGTGAAGAACAATACAAGGAAATGATAGATAAATAATAGCAATGGACGATCCAAGAGCAAGCCTTCTCGATAAAAAGGGAAGGCCACGATCTTGGATAGAGCACCTACGAAAAGACATTAAAGCACACACCTGGAGAGATCTCCAGGTCCTCAGAAGGACATAACAAAATACATAAAGAACATGCCATATAATCTGTGATATAAAATAAATAAAAGGAAAGGTGCATGCAATAGGGTGCCTACCAGTTCTAAAGTGATAATGCAGTGAAGAACAAACCTTCAACACATGGGCACTCTGGCTACAGAAAACTCGGTATGGTCCCACCATGATACCAGGGACCTTTAAGCATAACATTCCTCGAGTGTCAGAGGCCAGCAGGATCAGGAATAGGAAAGTTCATACGTGGCCCATACATTAAGGAACTGTTCTCCCCCACCCAATGCCTAGTAGGGTCACATCCATGACTCATAAGAACCTCTAGTAACTTCCAAGTCCACTAGCATGCAATTCTATTGGCAGTTACTCCTAACCGTCGTACGTCTCATACGTTTCGGTGGCCGACCGACTGCACGATTAGGTGTCCTACAAGTGACTCACACACGTTATAAAGCATGTGTCAAGGCCATATAAGATATATCAATACCTCATCACCAATAGGTGGTCACTCATCTAAGTCAATGCAAGAAAATAGAACAAAACAAGTAGAACGACTGATACAGTCGCTTGCACCCAAGTGTGACTTGGACGCCCAATGATATAATACTATCAACAGGTAAAAATGCTGAAAATAAATAACTGAAAATAATCTAAAGTAAATCACAGAGTAAGGTGGAAAGTTATCTTGCCTGTGGTGCAAAAATGGCAAGTCTAACAGTCATAAGCGTCAGCAAAAGAAAGTCACAATAAAGAAAGTCACAATACACGAATGGCTCCGGATACTGAAAAAACATCAAGAATATTCTTGGTATAAAAGATATGTCATGAATCGCCTGTCCAAAAGTCCAATTCTGGAACAGGGGCAAAATTAAAATTTTGGGTCAAAACGATGTCCGGCGTTAGACCCGTTTTGCACCAAAATGCGTGCCAGTATCTATGGTCTCTAAAGTCATCAAACAACATGTTTACGGGTCCGGTTTGAGGATACGATCAACATTATGTCCAAAGTTGGATTCTGGCTGGCCGTGCATAATTTCATCCGTTGGATCGGGTCGCCGGCCCGCCAAATAGGCATTCCGGTCGACCTTCTCAGAATCGGACCAAACTTGGCATACATGACTAGTAAATCAATTCGGTCCTATTGGCGTAAGTTTCATCTCGAACCAACGACTGTACACGAACTTATGGCCTAGTTTGCAAAGAGTCGATACGGGGGTATCTTGACGGATGCACACTGATTTCGTCGCGTACATGCAACGAAATCGAGTTCCGTCAGTTTTTACACGTTGACAACATCCATATGCGCCATTCGATGCTTATGGATTGCATCTATGCCACCTGGTTTGTCGGGGCACACGTCGTATCGAAAAGTTTTTATTAAATTTTATAGGTTTAGAAAACCAGTTTTTCTTACATATTTACGATAAAATGACTTTGTGTATACATAATGAAATCACAATCTATAAATTAGGTTTTACTCACGTATAGGTTGTCTACATATTTGTTCACATAGTTTTTAAAAGTTGACGCAGAAATCTGTCTTCCAAGTCGGGGTTTGGACAGTCCCATTGCTCTATTTTTCGAGCAATTTTTGGCCGACTTCGCCTCGAGTTCTTGGTCAAGTAAAGGGGTTATGGCTCAATCCCTTTGAAGGGTTTCGAAGACGGTCATGTAGGCTATCGGTAGGAGTTTCTAAATCAGATATTCTTTGAGTAGATATATAAAAAATCATGGGACAAATAGGTACCTGGCGGTGTTTGTCAGCCTACAGGGACTTCTATGTTTGGCGGCTGGCGGCGGTGATCACCGCAGGCTGGACGTCCACGATGACTTGCAGCCTGTCAGGAGGCTCATCTAACATCGAGGAAGCTCTGGGTGATTGTGAGAAGGATGGGTTCAGTTTGAAAGAGGAAAAATCTTCAAGGGGTTGTTTATATGCGAAGATATAATTTATTTTCTTAATCTGATTTCCAACCGGACCCTCCTTGATTTCAATTCGATTTTAAACTGGGTTGGCGCTTATCCAATAGAGATCAGGATTGGTTTAGGTAGGGGGAAATATGGTTTAGAAATGAATTTGATTTGATTACAATTTGTATCATATCTGTTCTTCGTTACATAGGGGTTGTTATATGTGCGGGTGAAATTTGTTTTTTGGACTCACGAGATATTGAATTTCATGAGCATTTGTTTGCCCCTTTTTTTAACAGTACATATATAAGCGGATGTATATAATCACTTATATACCTATGAATATATGCAACAGTTTACAAGCCATGTTTACATATCTATACTATTCTATATACAACTCATATACCCTCTTGGGTATATATACATATATAGTATAAAATACCAAAATTTATGGTACACTTATATATATATATATATATATATATATATATATATATAAATATATATATATATATATATATATATATATATATATATATATATATAAAAGAAAAAAAATATATATAGATATATATATATATTAGCATAAAGTATGGTTCATGCTAGGGTATATCTACAGAAAAGAAAATGCTAGCATAGTATCCTGTAATGTATAGCAAAAATATTTTGTATTTATACCACTCCTTTAACTATATAATATAATAAAACAAATACAAAAAAATCATTTGCTATTTTAAAAATTCAAAAGATACTAAAAATCTAAAATAATTTAATTAAATTCATAAAAAATATAGGGGGATTACATTCTACCCAACTTAAAAAATTTTGTCCTCGAAATTAAACTAACGATGGAGGGATATGCAATGCAATGCAAAATTAAAGGAACTAGCTTATAGAAATCGTACCTTGGTTTTCGAACAAATGAGGGTATTTATAAAATGAATCCCCATTGGCTCCATTCTACAAGATAAGATATTCTTGGGTCAGGGCCTACCCAACTTGTAGAAGTTGGCTAACCGTAAAAATCGTCGTTACAAGACTTCTAAGAAAGACAATTTCTAAATAGTGGCATGAGGATATTGGGCCTTTCTAACTGCAGTCACGGATCCTAAAGGAATCCTAGATATTGCCATAGCGTTCCTGGTCACTAACTTCTATAGGAGAATTACTACCATTTAACATCGTTCCTATTGAGTCATACTTTTACAAGATAGAAGGCATCTCTTGTTCGACTAGAATGTATTAGCTCAAAGGATTTCACTCTTCGCCTAACACAGGTAACTAAGAGATGAGACTAAAGGGTTCAGCAGGGAAGAAAAAATTATTGGGCCAAAGGATGAGGGTCTATATTAAGTGTATAAACCTTGTTATAGAACATGATTAGGTAAGGGCTGGGAGTCTTTAAGTCATAATGACTAGTGGTGCGGGATCGGTATTTGGTGTTGTGTAGGAGGTATGTGCTTGCTCGGGTGGAAGGCATACGTCATAGGTGTGAGACGTTTTGCATGGATCTTGGATACTCGGTTTTATAGAAAATTGGGTGATATTGCATGGTTAGGATGAAATGGAACAAAAATAGGCTTTTTTTTGGTTTATTCTAAGGGATAATGGGTCATACATGTAGTGTCATCAAAATAGAGCATAAGAAGATGTATTTGTGTAGAACATGGATGTCATGTGTATATCTTGACTGGTCTAGTTCATGAGTGTGAAATTTGTTCGAAGGGAACGGCTCGTGTCGTGCTCAAAATATCAAAGTCACGGTAGAGGGTATCAATTGATACAGATAAAAGTAGTCGTTTATGAACCATCGAATTATTTGTCTAATTGGAACCAATCGTTTCTAATCATTTAATAATTCTTAGAGAGGCTGGCCTTTACATTTTAGAAAATTCTTCCTTGACAAAAACTAAGACACGATGCTACGGTGGAACAAAATATTGAAGAGTCAAGGTTGCTATCTTTTGCTGTCGTTGTCTAACGTACGAGCAAAGGGATATAAAATACGATAAGAAGATCGTGTCACAACCCTCAAGCAGATGTAGGTACTGTTACGAATATCATTCATTATAAGAGATAGAGTGCACTAAGTTCATGGTTCTTTCCAACTTATAGAAATTGTCAATCGTAGAAAGAACAACAGTAGGGCTTCCAAGAGGATCATATTTCAAGGAGATGTATGACGGTACGAGGTATTCTAATCATAGTCATGAGCTCAAAAGGGAGCCTAGGTATTACTTATTTAGTGTTCCTCATGTAATGGCCACGTTTTAACAAGGTGGTAGGAGTGGTATTCGTCAAGCCTAAACAAAAAAAAAGTTGGTACAACGGAACTCCTTTATCGCATAACATGATTACGACATAATACAGTTAAGGAAATTATGGACGGGGAATAAGTGGACCATGAGATGGAGCCTACATAAAAAGTATTGGGACCTATTTCATAAGTTTGGTTTTATAGTCCATATATGGTGATATGCATGGATGGGTTTAACTGGGGTTTAATGGATTCCCTGATAGGACATCAATCTTTTATTGAATAAGTCTTTGGTTTTAATCCATATTGGTTGGTGAAGATCGACAAGATCAATTGAAACCATACCTATCAGATTAGGGTAAAATAGAATAGGGCCTAACTCAAGTGGTTAGCCTAATTGTCAGTCGAGTTGGTTAACTAGGTTCCTAAAGCCTAAAAATGCACTTTTGTGACTTTTTGAGTTTAAGTAGCACATGGGGCCTTAATTGAGTGTCACACTAGTGGCATGTGTGTAGAAGGCTTCGAGTAGATCACAAACATATATTGGGCAAAAGATTTGAGTCAAGGTTGGATCTCTAATGTCACGGTAAAGGACATAAAAAGATCTAAATAGAAAGTGGGAGTTCACGAGTCACTAATTTATCATCCTAGTGAGAACCAATTTACTTTATTCAATCGTAAGCTTAGCGAATCCTAGAATATAGAAGACTTACAATCTATTCACTCTATAACTAGGACATGGTTTTATGAATAATAAGGTTAGGACTATTTATGTCGCGACATCGTACCTTGACCTTTGATAGTAATAAGGCACGATGTGATCGATAACGTGATATGGTAGATATGAATCAAATTCGAGGACCGTACCCCGATTTCTAATCAATGGATATGATTATGTACAATGATACATGAGTCGATAAAATATGATGACCCACTCCTGTAAACCCCCTAAATTTCTATTATAATTTTTTTAGAATAAATTTGGTATTAATTTCTTACTTTGCAATTTGTACGTCTCATAGCCGTATTGTACGTCGCGTATAAGTTCGATTTTTGTATGTCTCGTCGAGTGCGAATATGTGCGAGGTACATATTTTTGTAAAAACATTTTTTTTAGAATCGTAGCTTTTTAATTTTTCAAATAATAAATACTAAGTATTTTTAATTGCTTAGAGTTGTAAAATGTGTCATATTCGAATTTCTAAAACTTTATTTTGCATCAAGGAAGGTTATATAAATGGTAATTTTGAAAACAAGGTTTTATGCAAATATTCATTGCACATGAGGTACAAAAATTTAAATTTATAAAAATAATTCTATTTTCAAAATTTATTTAATATTAATATTTTATTATTCGAAAAAGCATTTGAAAATATTGTTTTGGTTTAAATTGAGTTAAATATGATAAAGTATATTTGAAAATATTATTTTTATTGACTTACATTTTGAATAAGTTTTAAATCAAAGATGGTTTTAAACAATTTTAAATGGATTTAAATTTAATTATTAAATTATCTCTTGGAGTTTTAACCAATTTTTGTCCTTATCCTAATGGGATTCCCACCTCCAATAAAAGGAGAGGTACTTGCCCTCTTTTTCCATAAATTTCCACAACCCAAAACTTATCTAAAACTTGTGCATCATGTCTGTGCCTCCCATCTGCTATGTTTTCCCTATTACAGTTACAAGTTTATGTTCTGTCCGACAATCCTGGACTCGACACCCACTCCGTGTCACGCAGGACACCACCACGCCATCCATGTCGTGTTGGACAACCCGACGCGACGACACCCTAACCTAACTACAACAAATCATCACCGCCCTGAACTCCTCATCGGATACCATGCTGTGATCACCACACTCGTCACACTGGCAAAACACCAACCACGTTCCAGCCTTCACCGTACCCCATCCCCGATCTCTCGACCGGGCCGTACAGTGCTAGCACCCCACCATCATCATCAAGGCCACAAATACCACTACCATCTCCGTCATCATCACCGCCCAACCACCATCTCCGCCATCACCGTCCCTACCACCACTATCGAAAAGGAAAATAGGGAAAAGAGCCCTTACCTCCTTCGCGCCATGCCGAGTAGGTCCGCCCGGCGAGACCCCTCCACTCCCCGATAAGATCTCCCCAGTGCCGCCACCACCTCCCCAGGTGCACTGCCGGCGACGATCGTCGCCGCCAAAACCTCTACGCCACCCGCAGCAGTCGTCGACGAGCCCCATCTTCCCCCTCCGTATCCACATCCTCGGCAGCACCGCCGCCTTTCCGAGGAGCTTCACCGCTCACACCCAGGCTGCGAGACCATGCTGCCGGAGCAACAAGACCCCAGCGCCCCTCTGGCACTCCCTCCACACATAGATGCCCTGACCACCTCGCCTCCTTCTGGTGACGCGCCGCCGCACCAGCCTGACACGTCCGCCTCACTAACGCCGCTGGACCACCTTCGTCGCCGTGCCGCTGGACCACCTTCGTCGCCGCGCCGCCTCCGCAGTAAGTCTTCGACCTCTCTCTCACTCTCACTCTTCCCAATTAATAAGTCTCCTTCCTACTTTCCCATCTTTCTCTCTCTATTCATTGGGAAGGAGAGTAATATAATGGGTAAGGATTTTATTATTATTATTATTATTATTATTATTATTAGTATTTTTATTACTGTTATTATTATTATTATTATTATTCTTATAATTATTATTAATATTCTTATTCTGTTTGTTTTAATAGAACAAAAGAAAAAGGGCAACAACAGCCTATGGGTACTTTTATTATTATTAGGATTATTGATATAATTATTATTATTTTTGGTAAAATATATAAGTATAAAATAAAAGGGTATTGTAATATTTTTCCAAAATTAATATTAGTAGTAATATTTTGGTAAATTTATAAATAAGTATAGTAAGATATTTGTGAAAATATTACTACAAGGTATTACATAGACAGTTCTTTAAACTATAAAACTTTTATCTTGCCCAACTTAGTTTGAATCTAAAATTATTTTCTAACAACTAAAATATATTCCTTTATCTCAAAAATCATATTTTACAAAGTTAGTCTAAAAATGATCTATGATTTTCAAGTATTTTCCTAGAAATTATTTGGACTAATAAAAAATATAAAGTCTTGTATTATAATATTTTCCAAAATTCGTAAAATTACTTATCCCTAGAAATTCTCTTCGAATTATCCCCATTGCTCACGACTAATCGTGTGTCCTATTTTCTCGTGACTTCGAACCCCCTACATACTGGCCTTGGCAATTGGACAGAACTGGACTTGTTGGATCATTGCACCGTACAAGGCGACACACCAGGCAAAATACCTTGCCATATTTACTGCTTATATTTAGTTGCATCTTATTATTCTGTTATTATTTTCTGCACTTTTATTTTTTGTTATTTATTTTTCTTCTTGCTTGTGGACCTAGAGTTAAGAGACTACCGTCAATAGAGTGCATGTCATTAACTTTGTCATGAAGGTAACACGAGTTGTATGTGAGTGGTGAGTAATATGTAGAGGTCACTTGCGTGTTGGCTGATCCCCTGTGCTCATGCATAGGAATAACTGTCAATAGAGGCATGTTAAAAGACTTGACAATTATTAGATATAAAATAGTGTTGTGGAAGTGACACGTGTTGGTGTGTCGTGGTTACGATGCATATATGGTATCATTGGGGGAAGAGGACAGCTACTAGCGTAGTGGCTACATTTACTTTTTACACATATTTGTGGGCCGATATTGACTCTTATGAGCGCTACCTTCTGCCCCGGGGCCGATAGCGACTCAGATGAGCGCTACTTACTGCCCATGGTCGATAGTGACTCGGATGAGCGCTACCTACTGCCACTCTTTATTTACTCTGCTGATCCTACAGCTCCTGCGTAGAACGTTGTCCTCAAAGTGCATATCACATAGATGGTTAGGGACCAGTTGTGTTGTAGCTTATAGTATTTAAATTTATAGTTATAAATGGCATGTCCTTTCTGTATTTTGTTATATCCCTCTGAGGACCTGGTGATCTCTCCAGGTGTGTGTTTCATGATTTCTTGCAGGTGCTTTAGCTAAGGCCATGTCTTCCTTCCTCCGTGATGATTGCTCTTGGACTCGTCACTTGCTCGCTCGACCAATTCATTTTTTGTATATTTTTCCATATTTAATTTAGTTGGTAGTGGATCTGTCTCCGCGCAATGATTGTATACATGACAAACTCAAAGTTGCTTTTATATCATTATTTATCTTCGTGGACGAGATTTAGTGCCTTGGCTTTCTATATTTTACAGCTTATGTATACATACGAGCCTTCATATACTCGTTTGTATACAACTGGCATGATACGTATCTAGTCCTAAGTATTTTGGGACCGGGGCGTTACATATTTTTGTGGTGGCCCATGCAGGTCAAGTTTGTCGTTTTGGTTACATGACTGTACCAAACGGGCCTGTAATATAGGATTAGAGTCTAGGATCTCATCCACCTGCTTGACCCTCTTTCTTGACTAATTTTTTTTGAATCACTTGTTCAACTCCACTGATCTACATCTTGCTTGAGCTCTTTCTACCGCAATCCTTATTTCCATAGTTGATAGGAAGATGACTACACTAGTATAGGCTCATAGGTCAACCCCATGGCTAGTAGGATTACATTAGCAACTAGTATGCAATGAGATCCTATTCGAGTTATAAAGATATAAGGATAAGAGGAACCATATTTTTCTAGAAGTATGAACTCAAGGATTAGTTAATTCCAAGTTGGGTAGTAGCAACATTAATAACATCGAAGGATTTTAGAACATTATTTGGATCTACAAAAGGATAGTGGGATCTATATACAATTGAGAAAGGAAGTTGATTTGATTTTTGATTTTTGACTTTGAAGGTCTTTGAGAAATATTTATGATTCATTTGTTTATAGCTATACATCCTTGAAGAGATATAAAGTTAGTTGAAAAGAATTTTTAAATTTAAATACTGCTATAAGATTTACGAGGGCGCTTGATAAAGCTTGGTTTTAAATTAGGTTGTATGGTTCCTAATTAATAAGTTCGTAAATTTTGAAGTAAGGATATTAAGAATTTTGGTTAAAAATAATTTGAAGGATATAAAATCAAATTGAGGATCTATTTTAAACTCTTGTATGAATTACGATTGTTAAAAAGCTATTTAAATTTTGAGTTAAGATTTGGATTAATGATAGAAGAAGAAAAACATATAGATTGGAATTGTGACACAATAAAGGTTTATTCCAGATTGATTAAAAATTTAGAAAAAAAATCTTAAGTTATGATTTTGAGGTGACTAGATAAGGTGAAAAGGTTAGTTTATGATACATTTTAGAGAAATTTTTGTGTTATGATAAAGGTTATCTTGAGGTTGATTAAAAGAAATTTAAATTTTAAGTTATGAGTATGATTGGCAGCTTAGAAAGATATTTTATTAGATTAATTGGAGAATTATATTGTAAAGTTTGAAGAAGTCAAATTTATAGATTCAAAGATGGATAGGCAACCAAGATGGATGAAGGATTCCACTTTAATTGCCATATCCCCCATGACCATGATAGTAGTGTATACACTAGTTTTGTTTGTCATCTCCAAGATCATGTGGTTATATTTCAATCTTGACTCACTCGACCTTCCCTCAAATCTAGATATTTATCATGAACATCTAATTATTTGAAACTTAGAAATGATTAGAATCATTCCCTTGACCATACCCTTATCTATGAGACTACCTTCTCTCTAGAAACTGTGTCTCAAACTTATTTACCTTGATCTATGAGATTTCCTAAATTAACTTTATTTCGTGCTTTAACTTCTTTAATTAGCACCTTATGAAAACCCACTTTCTATTTTGATCATTTGTTGTCCCCCATAGTGACTTTGATATTTGGAGCGCAACACTAGATTTTTCCTTACAACAAATTTTATATGTAAGGCCTAAACGAGCCCACCTTTATGTAGGTATACCATGTCCCACTAAAACACGTCCCCTTGTACTCTATTTTTATGTTGCGACTTTCGAGTCGAAAATGCTAACTATAACCATTACCATGCAATCGAACACTTTCCAACTACAGGTGGGGACTCAACCTAGACTCAATTCTTTCGACCCACTATATGATTGTGAATTACTTAATCCCTTAAATGCTTAACCTTGTATTTATACTTGATCCTTATCCTTTTTATTATCTTGATTTACTTAGACCCTATCATCCTTTACTTATTCATGCAAAAACTCACGACCCCTATTTAATATCCAACCATTACCACGATCATAAAACCTAACCGCCTTCCCCTTCCAAATTGTTTTGCTTCACTATGACTCGTGCAAACCTTGTTTCCTTGGATACCCTTGTACGGAAGTGAAGATTTGATCATAACGCCCTTTGGTTAGACATGAGTTGGATAAAAAAATCCCATAAAGAAGATTGGTGGTTTAGTTAAATGAAACGATTCGGTGGTTAGGAGTCATAAGTTAATTGTGCTATTTGATTAAGAGGTGATATTATATTTTCGGAAGATCAAAGAATAGTATATTTGCGAGTGCAAAAAAAAAAGGTTTGAGATTAATCCAAGGTTGAAATAAATTTTATGTTCGGTGCATAAGGGATAAAACTTTCTTTACAGTGAGAACTAAGTGTAAACTTCCTAGAAGAGTTTGACTTTTTAAATTAATTGAATTTTTTTTTTGAAATTTCAAAGGGAATTGAAGCTTGAGAAAATATGCATGTTTATGTTGGAGAAAAAAAGGGAGGTTAGAGATTCACCTAGTATTTACTTTTGAGGCGATTATGAACGACAAAGGCTATTTGAGGAAAAAAATGTATAGGGAATATAAACTTGGGGATGAATTTTGAAAATCTTTTTTTTTCGATGATTTAAGATTTGATCTTTATATGATGGTTATGAATACAACTTTCGTGTTGAAGATAGAAGTGAATTTTAATTGATTAAAGGATTATTATGAAGGACAAAATTTGATTTGAGGAAAAAAATATGTTATGAAAAAAATGATTTTTATGGATTATGAAATTTGAAGAGACTGTATAAAGTTACTATTGATAAGATGATTCGAGATATGATGATGAAATTTTGAATCAAGAGTATCGAGCTAGTAAATTTTTGAGATTGGAAAATTGTTGCATTTTGTGAGCTTGCACGTCTTCGATAAATGATAGTCATTTTTAATTTAGACATTGATTGGGATGCCATGAGATATCTCCTAAACTATACCAATTTTTATCTAGATTATTGTTGTTCAAATTGCTTGCTAGATTTCGTTTTCGAATCGTCGCTTAAACTTCTTATCGATAAAATCTTGTGCCTATGATTTTACCATCTTGACTAATAGTGCTGTTATAATCTAGTTTTGCAATCTTATTGATTTATCGAGCTTGTTCATGACTTATGTTATTGAGCGCCTCACTAACATGTTGTCTAATCAGAACCGGTGCATGATGGTCTGATCAACCAAGTGCACTTTGGTTCGCTTTTACATATTGTTCTACGTTGATGGACATAATTAAAACTTGGCCTCTATAATCCCATCCACGACTGCCTTGACAATTCTCTTGAGATTATTCGGTCATCTTTGAACCACGTATTCGTAATATCGTCTCTGAACTCTTTATTGCTTTCGCCTTCACCTATTTTGGAAAGACGAAGGCACTTATACTAGAATTCCCTCTAACCTACCTATCACTTATGACCCTTGTCATCCAATGTGACTACATCTTCATCTTAAACTCCTCGCCCTTTCCTCGGCCTACATTTATATTCACCACTCAAGTTAGGAGTGAATCATTCTCGTAATCGTGCACTCAGCCCAACCTATTCCTAAATTTCGAGGACAAAATTCTTGTAAGTTGGGTAGGATGTAAACCCCCTAAATTTCTATTTTGATTTTTTTAAAAATAAATTTGGTATTGATTTCTTACTTTGTAATTTGTACGTCTCATAGCTGTATTGTACGTCGCGTATGAGTTCGCATTTTCGTATGTCTCGTCGAGTACGAATATGTGCGAGGTACATATTTTTGTAAAAACATTTTTTTAGAATCGTAGTTTTTCTTCTTTTTCAAATAATAAATAATAAGTATTTTTAATTGCTTAGAGTTGTAAAATGCGTCATATTGGAATTTCAAAAACTTTATTTTGCATCATGGAAGGTTATACAAATGGTAATTTTGAAAAGAAGGTTTTATGCAAATATTCATTGCACAAGAGGTACGAAAATTTAAATTTATAAATATAATTCTATTTTCGAAATTTATTTAATATTAATATTTTATTATTCAAAAAAGTATTTGAAAATATTGTTTTGGTTTAAATTGAGTTAAATATGATAAAGTATATTTGAAAAGATTATTTTTATTGACTTATATTTTGAATAAGTTTTAAATCAAAGATGGTTTTAAACAATTTTAAATGGATTTGAATTTAATTATGAAATTATCTCTTGGGGTTTTAACCAATTTTTGTCCTTATCCTACTGGGATTACCACCTCCTATAAAAGGAGAGGTACTTGTCCTATTTTTCCATAAATTTCCACAACCCAAAAGTTACGCAAAACTTGTGGATCGTGTCTGTGCCTCCCATCTACTATGTTTTCCCTATTACAGTTACAAGTTTATGTTCTGTCCGACAATCTCGGACTCGACACCCACTCCGTGTCACGCAGGACACCACCACGCCATCCCTGTCGTGTCGGACAACCCGACACGACGACACCCTAACCTAACTACAGCAAATCATCACCGCCCCGAACTCTTCATCGAACACCACGCTGTGATCACCACACTCATCACACCGGCAAAACACCACCCCGTTCCAGCCCTAACCGTGCACCGTCCCCGATCTCTTGGCCGGGCCGTACAGTGCCAGCACCCCAACATCATCATCAAGGCCACAAACACCACCACCATCTCCGTCATCATCACTGCCCCAACCACCATCTCCGTCATCATCGTTCGTACCACCACCATAGGAAGGGGAAATAGGAGGAAGAGCCCATACCTCATCCGCGCCATGTCGAACAGGTCCGCCCGGCGAGACCCCTCCGTTCCCCGGCAAGATCTCCCCTGCGCCGCCGCCACCTCCCCAGGCACACTGCAGGTGACGATCGGCCGCCGAAACCCCTACGCCACCCGCAGCAGTCGTCGACGAGCCCCATCTTCCTTCTCCGCGTCTACATCCTCGGCAGCACCGTCGCCTTCCCGAGGAGCTTCACCGCTCACGCCCAGGCTGCGAGATCGCGCCGTCCGAGCAACAAGACCCCAACGCACCTCCGGTGCTCCCTCTACGCTTAGATGCCCTGACCACGCCGCCTCCTTCTGGTGATACGCCGCTGCACCAGCCTGACACGTCTGCCTCACTGACGCCGCTGGACCATACCTACGTCGCCGCGCCGCCTCCGCAGTAAGTCTTCGACCTCTCTCTCACTCTCACTCTTTCCAATTAATAAGTCTCCTCCCTACTTTCCCATCTTTCTCTCTACCTTCTTTGGGAAGGAGAGTAATATAATGGGTAAGGATTTTATTATTATTATTATTATTATTATTATTATTATTATTATTAGTATTATTATTATTATTATTATTATTGTTATTGGTATTATTATTACTGTTATTATTATTATTATTTTTATTATTAGTAATATTATTAATATTCTTATTCTGTTTGTTTTAATAGTACAAAAGAAAAAGGGCAACAACAGCCTATGGGTACTTTTATTATTATTAGGATTATTGATATGATTATTATTATTTTTGGTAAAACATATAAGTATAAAATAAAAGGGTATTGTAATATTTTTCCATAATTAATATTAGTAGTAATATTTTGGTAAATTTATAAATAAGTATAGTAAGATATTTGTGAAAATATTATTACAAGGTATTACATAGACAGTTCTTTAAACTATAAAGCTTTTATCTTGCCCAACTTAGTTTGAATCTTAAATTATTTTTTAACAACTAAAATATATTTCTTTATCTCAAAAATCATATTTTACAAATTTAGTCTAAAAACGATCTATGATTTTCAAGTATTTTCCTAGAAATTATTTGGACTAATGAAAAACATAAAGTCAAGTATTATAATATTTTCTAAAATTAGTAAAAGTACTTATTCCTAGAAATTCTCTTCGAATTATTGCCATTGCTCACGACTAATCGTGTGTCCTATTTTCTCGTGACTTCGAACCCCCCTACATACTGGCCTTAGAAATTGGACAAAATAGGACTTGTTGGATCATTGCACCGCACCAGGCGACACACCAGGCAAGATATCTTGCCAAATTTACTTCTTATATTTAGTTGCATTTTATTATTCTGTTATTATTTTCTGTACTTTTATTTTTAGTTATTTGTTTGTCTTCTTGCTTGTGGACCTAGAGTTAAGAGACTACCGTCAATAGAGTGCATGTCATTAACTTTGTCACGAAGGTAACTCGAGTTGTGTGTGAGTGGTGAGTAACATGTAGCGGTCACTTGCGTGTTGGCTGATCCCTTATGCGCATGCGTAAGAATAATTGTCAATAGATGCATGTTAGAAGACTTGACAGTTATTAGGTATAAAACAGTGTTGTAGAAATGACAAGTGTTGGTGTGTCGTGGTTACGATGCATGTATGGTATCATTGGGGGGAGAGGACAGCTACTAGCGTAGGGGCTACATTTACTTTTTACGCACATTTGTTGGACCGATAGTGACACTTATGAGAGCTACCTTCTGCCCCGGGGCCGATAGCGACTCAGATGAGTGCTACTTACTGCCCATGGCCGATAGGGACTCAGATGAGCGCTTCCTACTGCCACTCTTTATTTACTCTGCTAATCCTACATCCCCTGCGTAGAACGTTCTCCTCAAAGTGCATATCACATAGATGGTTAGGGACCCAGTTGTGTTGTAGCTTATAGTATTTACATTTGCAGTTATAAATGGCATGTTCTTCATGTATCTTGTTACGTCCCTCTGTGGACCTGGTGATTTCTCCAGGTGTGTGTTTTATGATTTCTTGCAGGTGCTTTAGCTAAGGCCATGTCTTTCTTCCTCCGTGATGATTGCTCTTGGACTCGTCACTTGCTCGCTCGACCAATTCTTTCTTTGTATATTTTTCCATATTTAATTTAGTTGGTAGTGGATACGTCTCCGCCCAACGATTGTATACATGACAAACTCAAAGTTCTTTTATATCATTATTTATCTTCGTGGATGAGATTTAGTGCCTTGGCTTTCTATATATTACAGCTTATGTATACATACGAGGCTTTCATATACTCGTATGTATACAGCTGGCATGATACGTATCTAGTCCCAAGTATTTTGGGACTGGGGCATTACAACTCGTCCAAAGTATACAAAAGTCTATTGGTGGGATAACAAACTCAAAAGCACGTCATATGAAGGATCTCTAACGACTAAGTCATGAATTTCTATTTGTGTCAAGCCTGCCAGACTACGGTCATAAGGGTTCTAATGGTATCGAATGTAGTGCTCATGCATGGCTGTTCATACTAGTATGACATAATATGACGGAGTATTATGTTATGGATACTGGCTAAGCTAGTGAATGCATTGTTATAATGTTAAGTCATTTCTTAATAATAAAATTGTATACCTAGAATAACATAAGCTGGATCCCTAATCTCGGGATGGGTGTCTATCATAGTCATGGTACATGCTTGTCTTTGTTTTTATCTATTCCTCTCATGTCTAAACTGTAGGGCTTGGTCGAGTAAGGGTTGGGTTAAGGCATGAGGGTTGCTGGTTAAAGCAAGAATCAAGAAAAATAATTAGAGAATCACTATAATTGATGCCTTGAGAATAGATAGTCTCCTAGGTTGGTGTTTTGACCCAGGATAGAATCCTAATCATTCTCAAATTAAAATGACTAGAAGGTCACGATAGTAGTTTTAGGGCCGAGGGGAGGACGAGTAACTCAAGGCAAGGTTGTAGTTACATGGCTTGGCCGATGGTAGCTGTACTTGTGTATATAATAGCTATCATGGCTATAGGGAATACTCTAGGTCTACAGGCGTTTGTTTTTCTGAGATAGGAGACAGAAACAATAGAGAGTTCGAGGAAGATGTCATCAAATACATTTACGATGTTCAAGGGGATGCAGTAATTCAAAGGGAGTTGTCAAGATAGTTGTGGATGAGATCAAAGAGACATCTATATCTCAATACACGTGGGATAACCATATAAAGAGCGAACCAAGTGCACCAAGGTTGATCAGACCATAATACACTGATTCTTATTAGACAATATGTTAGTGGGCGTCCCCAGTATACATATGCCATGGACAAGCTCGATAATGAATAATCTTGCAAAACTAGACTATAAATAGCGACATCATTTATGGTAGTGCAAAGTATAATTATAGGAGATAATAAATAAAGCAGTTATAAATAGTTCAAGTTTCATAAGGACCTAAGTCTTGTCCGGTGTTCCTGCTTATATAGTCGTCATACTGCCTCTTGTATCAGGCCATGGTTGACCAATAGAGTATGGGCTACTAAAACTCTATAATCTAAGTAAACATATTCTTCCTACACTAGCATACATTTAGTGCCACCCGGTTATACTTAATTAATAGATTATAAGAACACATGGTGATAGGCCGTGAGGCATACTACCAAACTTATAAAAGTCATCTAATAGAGTAACTGAGAAATATGACACATATATCTAGTATGAGTCATCTTCCTAACCTCTACATCAAGCACGAAAGGGAAAAGATATTATTTATAGTGGAAAGGAATCAACCTGAAGGAATTAAGGTAGTCGGATGAGAGTTCGAAATTCGAATCAAAGGAGGAGATCAAGCATGTAGATGAGATACCTAGATTCTAATCCTATATGTAGGCTCATATCGGTACAATAACGTAATTGAAGTGATAAATTCGACCTGTACGGGCCACCAAAAATTATGTAACACTCCAGTCCCAAAATACTTAGGACTAAGCACATAGACATGCCAGCTGCATACATACGAGGTATACTCCAATATATGAAATCCTCGTACGAATACATAAGCTGTAAAAATACAGTAAACCATGACAACTAATCTTATCCACAATAAGAAAATAAAGGTATAATAAAAACCAACTCTGAATTTATCATTTGTACAAAAGTTGGACGGAGACAGATCCACTACCAACCATTTAAATGAGAAGAACAACACAAAGAAATGATAGATAAAAAATATCAATGGACGATCCAAGAGCAAGCCTCCTCGATAAAAAGGGAAGACCACGATCTTGGCTAGAGCACCTTCAAAAAGACATGAAAGTACACACCTGGAGAGATCACCATGTCCTCATAGGTGTTTGCCATTGATTGTAGATGTACAGAACAATTATATAGGAGGACTGAACGTAGACTCACAATACAAACTCGCTCGTACAAAGAAAGCCTAGGGACAAAAACCTAGGTGCAGCAATCTAAGTACAATTGTTTATTTTTTATTCTGGGGGGTGACGGTAGAGTCTCGGGAAAGCGACGACAGCTCTGCCTTACTCCTTGGACGATCGGACGTAGCATTGACTCTGATGAAAAAATGCTCTCGGAATGTGTGAGGAGACTCTTCTGCGCGTGCCTTTGTCTCTCTGTGTATCCCGTCCGGGGTCTCCAAGTCTTCAGGTCTCTCCAGGTGTCTAG
Source organism: Iris pallida (assembly GCA_029216955.1). Classification (NCBI taxonomy): domain Eukaryota; kingdom Viridiplantae; phylum Streptophyta; class Magnoliopsida; order Asparagales; family Iridaceae; genus Iris; species Iris pallida. Next base: position 659,358 of record JANAVB010005798.1, on the reverse strand, counting down.
GGCTCCAGGGGTTTGCAAGGGAATGGCACCTTGCTATTTATAAGAGTGGGATATGATCATTAGGGTTTACAATGATTCTCTCCTTCAGAAGTAGGCGGCCAATCATCTGGACCATTGATTTTGATGGCAATGAATCTGGACAATTAATGTGGATTGTACCAAATCTTATTGGCAATTAATGTTGATTGCCATGAATTTTGATAGACTCGGATCTCCTGCCACGTGTTCGAGTTGTCTGATCTGATTTGATTTGGGGTAATTATGATGATTGTAATAAATCTGGTTGTTGGGATCTGTTGATAAATCTTGATTTATTCAATGCCACGTATCTATCCATCATTACGGGGAAACTGATCTTCTGCCACGTGTCACAACCGCGAGCCACAACCACATGAGGGTAGCTTCTTAGGTTTTGAACCGCATGAATGTGGCAGCCGCATAGATGTAGCCTCTGAAACCTGAGCCGCATGGGTAGTTTCCAATTGAGTCGCATAAGACTGCATGGGTATGACTTCTTAGTATTTGAGCCGCATGGAGATAATCCGCATGATCTGGGCCGCATGAGGACAGCGGCCGCATGGGGTGGCTTCTTAGGGTTTGAGCCGCATAACGATAGTCTCCACGATTCGAGCCGCATAAGAGCATCAGCCGTATGAGGGGGGTGGCAGCCGCATAGAGAGCTTTGAAGTTGGTAGAGCGTGCCAGCTGTATAGGAGATTTTCTCCGTTTCCCGAAGAACACGCCATCATGTCAGGGTTCATCATTTCAGCTTTAATGTCAGAGTTATCACTTTATGTCAGAGCATTTAATAGAAGCAGTCACTTTATGGCCAGCTGTAAAAAGCAAGCTGTATAGGGCCGCGTGATCCTTTCCTGAGCCGCATGAGGCAATTGGAGAGTTTCTGAGCCGCATGAGACTCCGATAGATTCCTAAGCCGCATGGGACTCCTTCTATTTTGAGCCGCATGGGCTTCTTCTGTTTTGAGCCGCATGAACTTTTCTTGTTCTTTTCCATGCTTCTACAAGACCCCCTTCAAAGTTTTCATTTTGAAAAATTGAAATACTTTGAATAAGAAGCATGGCTATAGGAGCTCCGCTGGCCGCATGGATCGCTTCTGGACGCATACTGTCTTCTCTGCCACGTAGGCGGCATTAATTGCTCTTGATTCATTATGATTTGGAGCCGTCTTTTGGGGAAATCCCAAGAGTTGGTTCATTAAATATTTGGATTTTATGTCCTGGGTGAATCTCCTTTATGAGAGGGGGCAAAATTCAAGGAGTCGATTTCGCCTGCAGCACACGACCCGAAGCGGTTATCGTTCTACGTGCCCCCCTATGTCTGCCTATAAATAGGGGTGCTTTTAGGATAGAGAAGCTTCTTTGCTTTCTTTTGCCTTCCTCTTTCCTTGTCCTAAGCCACTGTCTTTGTTTTCCTTCTCCGATCATCAATTGACGATGGCCCCCAAGGCTTCCAAAGCTCCCAAGGCCTCTGCTGCGGCAAAAGACAAGAAGGCAGCGGCCTCATCGCCGACTGTAGCACCCCCAGTCAATCCTGACGTCTACCCTGCCATCAAGGGTAAGGACCATGTGGAAGATCGAACACTTTAAACCCTAACACAATGGCTCTGTTGCATGTTTTTGTGCACAAGCCTTCTTTCCTTCAGCATTCAATGCGTTCTTCGTCTTTATGAAGTCGCATATGTTGTATGGGCCGCATAAACTTCTCACATCCGAGCTGCATGGGGTATGCCCTATGTTTGAGCTGCAATGAGAATGTCTGAGCCGCATAAACGCCTTTAGAACTGAACCGCTTGAAGCCCCTCTGAACAAAATCACATGAGCTTCTAATGGACTGAGCTGCATAGCGTTCCAGGAATCAGAACCGCATATGACCCTGTAGAAGCATGGAAAAGAATAAAGAAAGGCCTATGCGGCTCCGATAGAAAGATCCCCATGCGGCTCAGGATCCCCATGCGGCTCAGGAGTCCATGCGGCTCGGATAGTTCTATGCGGCCCATAAAGAAGCCACGTGGCCTTCAACAGTTCTTCTCTACATTCGGCTGCATTTAATGCCTTGACGGCTGCTCTGAAAAATGACAGCTAGGACAGCTCTGGCACAAAGACGCAATAATGACTGACATCACTGCACCCAAGTCATTGTCAACTGCTGTTGCAACAACGCGATGGTACGAGAAGGCTGGCAGTCCGTCTTCCAAAGATTACAACAGCCGAGCTCAGAGGATGACGTGCCTCCCGTCGTCTCGAGCAACTCTACTCAGAAAATTCCCCCGATGGGAGAGGGAAGAAAATAAACGTTTCCAGCCCGAAGATTTCAACCGCTGTGACTAAAAAACTGTCGTCTAAACGGTTGCCCACCATCGAAGTTTTCTAATGTACCCGTTCAAAGAAAAAATCTTCTACAGTGGGAGATTCATCACCCACATCAGTGAGGGTCGCTGGAACTGGGGGTAGCACTCCTCCGAACATCCACGACAATCCGATATTCCAAGGAGACGAGCCGGAGGAAACAACTCTCCCATCAGATACCGCAGGTGCCGACGACCCCGAGGACGTCCACGACTCTCAAGATGAGACAAGCTTGGAAGCTGGGTGTACTATTCCTTCTGAGTCCGAACCAGAGGAGAACATTCCCACATACCCCGATGACTTCTCGGTACAGGAGTATGATTCGGAGGGCATGTCATCCACCATCCCGTCCACTTCTACTCTTGTAAGGACGGCATTCATGACAAACGACGAACAAGATGGTCCCAGTGATCGCCAACGCATCGACACTCTGGAGGCCATACTGCACACTTTGGTCAAATCGGTGGACGAGATCAAAGCAGCCCTCCCTATTATGCAAGGAGGGACGCATGGCCAAACAAACTTGGGTCCCGCGGTCAATGCAGACTCGAACTCAGCGACACCAAACTTGGGCAATATTCCTCCTGAAATGTCAGCTCCTACTGCTGTACACGTGGCCAGGGAGGCAAAAAGAGAGGTCCAGGAGCTCCGGGCCATGTTCCATGCCCGAGAAAATTGCCAAGACCTCAGGATACGACAACCATATCCCGTTACGTGGAGAGATGTTTCCTTCCCACCAAAATATAAACTATTCCACATCAATCCATATGATGGGAAGACATTTGCAAGCAGGTACATCACCTACCTCGAAGTCACAACCGACTATCTGCCTCATGACGATGCCATCCTAATACGATTATTCATCGGAGCATTGGAAGGGGTTGCCTTCGACTGGTACCGTAACCTGCCAGACAACTGCATCCACTCCTTCGCCAGCTTCAAGCGCATGTTCATGGAGAGATTCTACGAAGTAGGACAGGACGTCACAATGTCCACCCTCATGGACGTCGTTCAAGGGGAGAAAGAACTGACAAGGAACTATTTTGAGCAATTTTGCCAAACCGTAATAAAGTTGCCATCAGGTAATCCGGATTCCTCCTTGATTAAAATTTGCCAAAAAAGACTGCTCCCAACAATCAGCCTCTGGATGGGTGAAAGTCAATTCAAGGACTGGAAGACGTTCATCATCAGTGCCACTAGCGCCGAAGATAGGTTGAAGAAGGCTCGCCAACTGGGATTGCACATCTCGGAGGGAGAGGACAAGGGCAAGCGCCCTAATACCAACAACAACAATGGTGGTAACTCCTCCAACAATCGGGACAATAAGGGCAAGCAGGTTGCCCAGGCTTTGGTGGCCGACATAGCCCAGAAACCTGAGTCAAAATCGGTAAACAAGCAATGGCCGCAAATGACCTACTCCTTCGAAGACGGCCATGTCATGCCCATTTTGGACATGCTCATACAAGGAGATAGAATTCACCTTCCTCCACCAAGACGGGAACCTCGGCCGGCAGAAATGGAGAACCCAAAGTACTGCTATTACCACCGCTACGTCCACCATGCTACATACGACTGCTACCAACTGAAGCGATACATCCAACATCTCATTGATTCGAAGGCTTTGGCCATTAATTTCGAGGAGGTAACCGTGGCAGCCAACATGGTGTCTGTACAGTTTGGCAACTTCCCTCCGACAGAGACTCAAGACGGCGTGGTACCCATCCCTCGGACGACAATGGAGATTGCTAATCTTCCACCTCCTCGAGATCAGTCTACTGGTCTAGTACCCCTTACCACGTCACGAGGGGAGGTCATGTGGGTCCATCCAGACTTGGTACCTGAAGTGACTCAGTCCACACCACCCTCTATTGGCAAGAAGGAGAGTAGAAAGGTCAGATCCTGCCGCACAATCTCAGCAGATGTCGAGGAAGCCGCAGCTGTCGTTACTCGGTCTGGTGCTCAATTCCAACCAACACAAGATAACTCGACTGAAGAACATCAGCCGGCTACTGCTGACGCTCCGGGACCTTCTCAACTTCCGACGACCGACAAGCCTAGGCCAAAGGAGACTCGCTTTGACAAATCCCTCCGAAAAGAGGCACCTCATGGGCTGGAAAGGCCCTACAAATTTGACATCTTGGCACAATTGGCCAACATACCGGCCAAATTGTCATTATACGAGCTCCTGAGACTCTCCAAGGATGTTCGTGCGGCCTTGAGCGATGCACTCCAGAACGCTGACGCATATCTAGCTCAGGTCAACCTCACGGGAGAGAGCCCGCCTGCAGATCTCTAAGACAGCGCTTGCACAGGTGCGATGCCCAATATTGTCTTCACTCCACAGGATATGCTCATCAAAACCAACCTGCACGATCGTCCGTTATATTACACTGGATACATCAGCGACGTAAAGGTGTATCGGATGCACATTGATCCTAGTTCTTCCATAAGCATCACCCCGAAGGGTCTATTACACCATCTTCGCATTCCTATGCATCGCCTGACGCCAACAAGCACTGCCATCAGCGGTTTCAATTCGGACAGGAGCTACCCGATTGGGAAGATTTGTTTGAAGTGCCAAATCGATGATCTTCAGTCAGAAGTAACCTGTTACGTCATAGATACGGACACTTCCTACAATATTCTCTTGGGGTGCCATTGGATACACGATTACTTGATCGTGCCTTCTACGCTGTACCAGTGCTTCAAGTATGTCGACAAATACGGCTTCGTGAGGACAGAATTTGCGGACATCGATCCCTTCAAAGGGGTCGAATTCTACTACTCAGACTCCTGCTTATACGAAAAGTCGAAGAGGCACCTTAGCGAAGGAGATGTGCAAGCCCGAACGGAGACAGCCACAGGATCAGAAGAACCTCTGACGATCCACCTCCAAGCTCGCAAACCTGGCAAGTCCGTACCCCTTACGGCCGCTCTGCGTAAGGACACAATCAGCCTCTCGGCACAAGAAGGACAAATGATAATCCGGCAGCCAAGGTTCGGCCAGCACCAAGAACCACAACGGAGCCACTGACAATCAGACTGCCTAGAGTCAGCCAGCTACAAACGGAGAAGCTCAATCCCTTTGACAAGCCAATGACGATACGTCTTCCCAAAAGAATCGTCAGCCCGATACAAAGTCTGGGGCTTCTAGCGAGCCAACCACTCCCTGCCCAGCATCGAGTACCAAACTTGGGGTTGCTAGTTTGCCAACGACTCCATGTTCTGCTCCACCAGCGGAACCCCTGATGATCAAGTTGCCCAAGTCGTCCTCTCAGTCTTCATTTATACAGGGGGTGGCCGAAGAAGAACCAGAATTGGCCAAGTATGTGACCGCTCACACTGATGTTCCATCCGTAGATGATGTAATCCCACTAGAAAAGATACCTTACTTTATCAAAAAAGGGCTATCTTTGAACTACATCGAGCTTAATAAGCTTTGTACAATGTATGCTATGGAACACGGTATAGGCACTCACCTACATACACAGGTGATAAATGTTTACACCGCAAATCAACTCACTCCCGTGGAAGACGCTTACCGCATAATCAAGGAAGGGGACCATCCAATCATCTTCGGTCGGAAGAATGATCCGCAGCCCTTCACCATAGAAGAAGTCGATCTCGAATCGGACGTCGGGAGACTGCCTCTCTATCTATATAGCCCCCAATCCAAATACCTCATGCAAAAAATAGGGGTACGATCTGGAGACTACGCTGTTGATACAAAGTCACAGTCAACCAAATATTGACTATATTGACTAAATAATATCTGTATAAATTCAATACGACACACGACGTCTGCATTCAGTTCAGGACAGACAACAGCTCAGTTTCCGACTCTCAGTGTATTTTTGAGTCTGTACTTTTACATTTTATTGAGTCTAGAAGTATTTACTCTGAGTTATGCTGAGCTCTTGGAACTTAGTCTATAAGCCTACCCAAAATCCCAAGCTCCACCAAAATAAAAATTGCCCACAAGTCCCACTTAGAACCACTCTGTGCTCTGGAGACAGAGTTCGGGCCGAACTCTGCCTCCACACAGAGTTCGGGCCGAACTCTGTCCCCTAGAAATCAGGAAACCAAATTTTAGGGTTAGCTGGTTGCTAGCTGTCCAACGGCCAAATTATTGAATTTTCCTACCCGAATTCTGGCCGAATTCTGCCTCTAAAAACACTATAAATAGGGCATGAATTCTCTCATTTCAATTCACTCAATCTTCTCTTCTCTTCTCTCCTACAAGCTCAATAAGCCATACCCTTCCTATCTACTAGCCACAAGCCTCCTAAGTCTCGAGTGCTCAGCATCTCTCAGTTAGGATTCTTGTGCAAGAGTGAAGAAGTCGCTTGGACAATTCCAAGCAAATCGCCACTGCGATCCTCTGTTAGAAGTTGACGTGCTCTTCTGAAGAAAAGGCACGGGTTGTAAGCTACTATTTCACAAATAGTGGATTTAATCCTGAGCTAGAGTTCTCAGGCCTGGACTAGTCCTCCACGAGGGAAACCAGGTTAAAATCGCTGTGTTTGCGTATGCTCTTCTGTTCTTCATTTATTTTCCGCACTTTACTCTGATTATTTATTGTTTGTGAAAGAGTTATTTTTAATTGGCTATTTTTCTATATAAACTCTATTCCCCCCCTCTAGAGTTGCCAAACTGTTCTTCAATTGGTATCAGAGCTCTGTTCTCTTTACAAGGACTAACATCCTAAGAGCTGATCCATGGCAACCACACAATCCTTGATTTCCAATCATGGTGAAGGTCAGTCCACTCATAGGCCTCCCCTATTTGATGGAACTAACTACACATATTGGAAAACAAGGATGAGCTTCTATCTTAAGTCTCTAGACATTGACCTGTGGACTGTCGTCACTGACGGTTACAAAAAGCCCGCCAGGATAGTTGTCGATGGTGACCTCGTTGAGAAACCATACGACAAATATTCTGTCGAGGAGAAGAAACAGGCAAGTCTAGATGCTAGGGCTATTAATGCTTTATTCTGTGCTATAGACAGGAATGAGTTCAACAGAGTCTCTACATGCACCACTGCTCATGAAGTATGGAGACTTCTAGAAGTGACGCATGAAGGAACCACACAGGTCAAGGAATCTAAAATAAGCCGTCTCACTCAAGAATACGAAGCCTTCAAGATGAAGCCAAGTGAGACGATCACTCAAATGATCACAAGATTCCTCGACATCATCAATCCTCTATCTTCGCTTGGAAAGCAGTACTCAAGCCACGAGAAGATTCGTAAGCTGCTCAGAGGGCTACCAAAGATTTGGAACCCTAAGGTGACAGCCATCATAGAAGGAAACGATCTCACAACAATGTCAATGGAGACCTTGATGGGTAAGCTTATGACTCACGAGCTTGACCTCAAGGACTTCGAAAAGCCTGCTCCGAAGACCAGGGAGATCGCACTCAAAGCTCATCAACGAAGAGCTAATCATGATGAGACCGAAGAAGATAACTCGGATGATGAAGACCAAGCTCTCATGGTTCGCAACTTCAGGAAATTCCTTCGCTTCAATCGAAGGAAGGAATCTCAAGAAGATGATGAAGAGGAACCAACTTGTTATGGTTGCAAGAAAATTGGACATGTCCGAAAAGACTGCCCATTTCTGAAGAAGGGCAACCGCTATGAGAAGCCATACAAAAGGAACTCATCAAAGAAATATGCCAACACAGGCATATGGCATGAAAGTGAAGCAAGTGACTCTGAGGAAGAAAAGGACTCTCCTCAAGATACAGCAAATGTGTGCCTGATGGCAACTTCCAACAAGGTATCTAACGAAACTCTGGATGACTTCTCTTTTGATGAACTTGGCGATGCTTTCACTGATTTACTCGATGATCATAAAAAGGTCATCGGTAAATATAAATATGCCAAGGACAAAATCAAAAGTCTAGAAGATGAGATATAAAGAATTTCTTTACTTCTTGATAATGTTAGAAATACATCACCCACTAATGACACTGATGAAGTATCCAAGCTTAAATTAAGCTTACATGATGCTGAAGCACGTATTGAGCAACAAACTCAAGAAATCACTACTCTCAACACGTTGCTTGCTGAAGAAAAGAGTAGACACAAGATTTCCATGACTAAGATTTATGGCTTAAATATTAAGGTTGATGAACTGCAAGCTGTTTCTAAAAGATTAGAAACCAAATTGGGTAAACAGGTTGTTCAACCTCAAACCCAATCACATGGGCACAACACCACTCCTGCTAGTCAACCACGTCATTCTCATGCAGCACATAACCATGCATTTATATACACAAACTTTCACAAACCACGTGCACGTAAGAACAATTCTCACTCAGTACACACTCATCATGCACAAAGACACAATCAACATCACTCCACATATAAAAATCATCATGCCATGCCATATAGACAAAATCATCATACAATGCCATATAGACAAGGTCTTCATATACCATATAGACAAAATCATCATGCCATGCCATCTAGACAATATCAGCAAGTCACACATCATAGACAATACCATCATTCTATGCCTCATAGACACCATCACCATGCCACTTATTCCATGCATAATCATCTTCACCATGCTAACTCTTCACATCATGTCCATCCTCATCCTGTTGATTATAGATATTACTCTCATGCTTCTAGTATAAATAAGAATGCTATCTGTACTTATTGTGGATTATATGGACACATCTCACCACAGTGCAGAGTTAGAAGACTTGTAGATAAAAGGATATATGCTTGGTTCCCAAAGACTAACTTTTCAGGACCCTCAAGAACTCGGGTACCAAAGGTCACATCTACTCTTGATGTAGGTGGACCTTCCCTCCTCAACTGAAAGTAAGTGGATTCTCGATAGTGGTGCTCGCGACATATGACGGGAGACGTAAATCTTTTTGCATCACTATCGATGAAGAGAGAAGGATACGTATCCTTCGGTAACAATCTCAAAGGGCACATTATAGGTAATGGTATCATTGGTCATCCTCCTTCTCCTGTAATAAAGGTTGTCTGCCTAGTGACCGAGTTAAAGCATAACCTGCTCAGCATTAGTCATCTTGCTGATCATGGATATGATATTAACTTTGGACAAAACAGTTGCTACATCTATGATAGGTCAACAGGAGACATTGCTTTTGAAGGGAAAAGAGAGGACAACATCTACATTTTCTATCTTTCTATAAATACTAACAATGCAGGTAGATGTCTATATGCCCACAAAGACGAACGACTACTTTGGCACCAGCGTCTTGGTCATGCCAACATGGATGCTATATCCAGACTTTCCACCAAGAAGCTAGTGAGAGGATTGCCTGACATCACGTTCAAAAAGGACACGGTATGTGCCGAATGTGAACTAAACAAGGCAACTAAATCCTCATTTCATTCTATCAACTCTGTAAGTACTACTAGACCCTTGCAACTACTTCATATGGATTTATTTGGTCCTAGTAGAATAGCTAGCCTTGGAGGCAAACTTTATGCATTTGTTATTGTTGATGATTTTTCGAGATTTACATGGGTTTTCTTTCTCGCTAATAAGAGCGATGCTATTTCTGCTTTCAAAATTTTTGTAAAGAAAGTTCAAAACGAAAAAGGCTACATGATTACTCAAATCCGAAGTGATCATGGAGGCAAATTCGTAAATTATGATTTTGAAAGTTTTTGTAATACAAATGGTTTTGATCATGAATTTTCTTGTCCTAGAACTCCTCAACAAAATGGTGTTGTGGAGCGGAAGAATAGGACTCTTGGCGATATGGCTAGAGTCATGTTGAATAAATTTTCTCTTCCAAAATATTTTTGGGCAGAGGCTGTAAGTACAGCATGCCACATTTTGAATAGGGTGCTTATTCGTCCCATTACGAAGAAAACACCCTATGAGCTTTGGTTTGGGAGAACCCCCAATGTTTCGTATTTTAAAGTTTTTGGTTGTAGATGTTTTATCCTTAACACCAAAGACAACTTAGGCAAATTTGATGCCAAAGCTGACGATGGTATCTTTCTTGGTTATGCCGCCAAGAGTAAGGGATATAGAGTTTTCAACAAACGCTCACTTATTATGGAGGAGTCAACTAATGTGACTTTTGATGAAGATAACAGTGCAGTAAGCGCTCTTGATGATGATGTTGAGCCATCAATTTCTACTCCAATGAACACTTCAACTGAAACTAATTCTCTGGAGGGTTTGCCTAAGAAATTCTCTTTCAAACCTTCTCATCCAGAAAATTTAGTTATAGGAGAAGTTTCACGTGGAGTAACTACTAGATCATCACTAAGAGACTCCGTTGCTAGCACTGCCTTCATTTCACAAGTAGAGCCTAAAAACATTTCTGAAGCTTTTAATGATGAATTTTGGATTTCTGCTATGCAAGAAGAACTCAACCAATTTGAGAGGAGCCAAGTATGGGAACTAGTTCCTAGACCGGCTAATCACTCAATAATTGGTACCAAATGGGTGTTTAGAAACAAAGTAAATGAAGATGGTTCAGTCACTCGTAACAAAGCCCGTCTAGTAGCTCAAGGATACAATCAAGAGGAAGGTATCGACTACGATGAGACATATGCTCCTGTTGCTAGACTAGAATCCATTCGGATGCTTTGTGCTTTTGCCAATCATCAGAACTTTAAATTATTTCAAATGGATGTTAAAAGTGCTTTCTTGAATGGCTTTATTAAGGAGGAAGTTTATGTCAAACAACCCCCTGGCTTTGAAAATCACAAATTTCCCGACCACGTGTTCAAGCTGAAGAAAGCACTTTATGGCCTTAAACAAGCCCCCAGAGCTTGGTATGAAAGGCTAAGCAGTTTCTTGCTTGAGAAAGGTTTTTCAAAAGGGAAAATTGACACTACACTGTTTATCAAATCTTTCAGAGACACCATTCTATTAATTCAGATTTATGTTGATGATATTATTTTTGGGTCTACTGATGAAACTCTTTGTCAAGAATTTGCCAAGTGTATGCAGACGGAATTTGAGATGAACTTGATGGGAGAGCTCAACTATTTTCTTGGTCTGCAAGTAAAACAACTGGCTAATGGAACTTTCATCTGCCAATCAAAGTACACCAAGGACATGCTGAAGAAGTTCGATCTTGACAACATCAAACCAATCAGCACGCCAATGGCTACTTCAACCAAACTTCAACCAGATGAGAGTGGCAAACCTGTTGATCAACGTAAGTATCGAGGTATGATAGGCAGCTTACTTTATTTAACTGCTAGTCGTCCCGATATCATGTTCAGTGTTTGCCTATGTGCTAGATATCAAGCTAATCCTAAGGAATCACACATGACCGCGGTTAAGCGTATCTTTAGATACCTTAAGAGTACGGTTACAGTGGGCCTATGGTATCCCAAGTCAACATCATTTGATCTTATTGGTTACTCCGATGCTGACTTCGCTGGATGCAAGGTCGACCGTAAAAGTACGAGCGGCACGTGTCATTTATTAGGAAAAGCTTTAGTCTCCTGGTTTAGCAAGAAGCAGAACTCTGTTGCACTATCCACAACAGAAGCTGAATACATAGCAGCTGGGCGTTATTGTGCACAAATTCTGTGGATGAAGCAAACCCTTGAAGACTATAAGTTATCTTTCATACATATTCCTATATTCTGTGACAATACTAGTACAATCAATTTGACTAAGAACCCTGTCTGCCACTCACGCACTAAACACATTGAAATCAGACACCACTTTTTGCGTGATCATCAGTAAAATGGCACGATTAACTTAGAATTTATTGACACTGATCATCAGCTGGCAGATTTCTTTACTAAGCCACTATCCGAAGAGCGCTTCAATTTTCTTTGTCGTGAACTTGGAATTTTAGATGAAGCAGTTATAAATTAAAACTCACCTGCGTAAATATCGAGTATATTGTGATTCTTTTACGAAGAATTTGGTATGGGTACAAGCCGAAAGGGTCCTTCTGACAACAAGGCGTAAAAGCCTAAGCGACACGGTGCACTAGTCCTCAGGACTACCGCTAGCTGGGATCCGGCTCCTGCAGCTAACCCATGGCAAATTTGGACTATTGAACCACAGTATATGTCCTTATTTATTATATGGCTCGTTTTTGATTTAATATTGCCTAATTGATATTTTCTAAAGATCATTCTGTTTTCTGAGTACCTCTCTATCTATTTCTTTAAATTCAACACTCTTTGTTGTCCTCAACTATCTTTTGTTTAACTCTTAAACATTTTCTTCATGTTCTTTGCTTGTTTTCAGTTCTGGACCATTGATCCAGAACTCGGGCCGAACTCTGTCCTTATCAGAGTTCGGTTCTTAGGTTCCAGAGTCGGGATCTGGCTCTGTCGTTGGATCAATTCTAATCCAATGGTCAATATTTCACCCGACCAAAGACAAAGCCCTACTTTATGTCGGGATTCCATCTCTCTCCTTCACTTCTACCACCTTTCTCTCCTATACAAACTCTTTCCTTGAAACCCTAACCCTAGTTTTTGATCTAGAGTGCTCCATTGCTTCTCAAAATCAAGAAAAAGGGATTTCTCTCCATTCTCTTCCATTGTTTATTACTTGTTTGAGGTACCATTCCTATTTTCTATCTTCTAGTTAAAATTTTTTAATTGCTCCTTGCTTGTTCAATCGTGGGAAGAGAATTCGAGTTGAGAGTATTTCCTCTTCGGATTCTCCTCCATCAATTGAACAAATCATTGAACAACTTCAACCACCTCATCCTTTGTTCAATCCACCTCGTCCTCAAAATCCTTCCACCTATGACAACAGACTTTTTGTCTCACTAGATGTATCAAACAACTGGTTTAGTGACTTTCGGAATCGTCAGGTATTCACATGACATCCTATTAATTTTTTCCATATTCTCTCAATATGATTCTTTATTCCATGACCTCTATCTTGATGAACTAGTTACTACAACTTCTGCTATCTATCGTCATGCCGTTCAAATGTTCTACTGCAACTTAACCTTTGATGACCTTCATATTTATTCACGAGTTGCAGGTATCAATATATCTTTTGATGACTTTGACTTAGCCGAATATCTTGATCTTCAAGAGCCCAATTCTTGGGAAAAGCTAGTTGACGCTCGCTCGTTCCGTTTTACCGACGAAATTTCCCTTGAGAGCTTCAAGGACGATTTGTGTACTCCATACACACGTCCTCGCAAGCTCACGGCTAAATATCTCAACCCATATTTTTCTGACCTTCATTGGATTATTTCTAACACCATTCTACCCAAAACAGGTTCCCATGATGACATCACTTATCTTGAAATATCTGCTCTTTATCATCTTTATTTTGGAATTCCTTTCAATCTTCCACGTACCATGGTGGACTGGATGATTCGCTGTAGGAGGAAACCACGAGCTTTGGTTTATCCTCTCTATCTTCCTTTGATCTTTCGTGCTTTTCATATACCACTTGATGCTTGTCCGTTCATGCCTGCACCTGCCTTTCTATCCAAAGCACGACGCCTTCAGCCTGTCGCTGCTTCTGAGTTATCTGAGCATTCTGCTGATAAGGAGGCTGACGCCCCTCCACTCGGTCAGGATGCACCTCCTCCTCCTGCCAACCTAGATTCTCTTCAGACTATGCTTCGCGATCGTTTTGCCGTTGAGGATGATCGCTGGACGCAGCAGGATTACCGTACCACCTTGCAGATCAGTGCCCTTGGGAACTCTCTGCATGATATGCGGTATTCGCTTGCTCGTCATCCTGATCTGCATGTGCCTATTGAGCGGGATCCAGATCGCGCGGGTCATCGTATAGACGATCCGTGGGTCATGAGGTATATGGATCCGGATGATGCTTTTGTGGATCTTCAGATGTTCCAGGACCTTTTCGATGTTCCAGGACCTTCTCATGCTCCATGATGGAGATTGGCTTGATATGCTGCTGCCACTGCTGATGGTCTTAGTTGCCTTTTGATTTTAGTTATTTCAGTTTGTTATGGTTTTATGTACTGGGTTTATGTCTTCAAACCCTGATGATGTGCTGGTTGGTGGATAACATTTTATGCTATTTTTCGTAGTTTTACTTTATGTCAGTGACTTGTTTTATTAGTATTATACTGTTTCTTCTCTGCTTGGTGTGGTTACTTTTCATTATCTATACTGCTATTTCCATGCTTTTCCTTATGCAGTCTATATGATCCTTTATATTGCTAACTGCCAAAAGGGGAAGAAATATGTATATCTGTCTGTGCTTGTGTTTGCTTTTGGGAAAATATTTTTATCAGGCCACAGGTTCTATGCATTATTTACGGGGGAGAGCTATTGATTCTAGCTCGGCACCGTTCACTGATTACGGGGGAGCTATCTTATTCTAGCTCGGCATTGTTTATGGGGGAGCTGTGTTTTAACCAACTGTGTCCAGGTATGAATATTGAAATATACATTTATTATTTTGTCAATTATCAATATGGGGGAGATTGTTGACACAAAGTCACAGTCAACCAAATATTGACTACATTGACTAAATAATATCTGTATAAATTCAATACGACACACGACGTCTGTATTCAGTTCAGGACAGACAACAGCTCAGTTTCCGACTCTCAGTGTATTTTCGAGTCTGTACTTTTACATTTTATTGAGTCTAGAAGTATGTACTCTGAGTTATGCTGAGCTCTTGGAACTTTGTCTATAAGCCTACCCAAAATCCCAAGCTCCACCAAAACAAAAATTGCCCACAAGTCCCACTTAGAACCACTCTGTGCTCTGGAGACAGAGTTCGGGCCGAACTCTGCCTCCACACAGAGTTCGGGCCGAACTCTGTCCCCTAGAAATCAGGAACCCTAATTTTAGGGTTAGCTGGTTGCTAGCTGTCCAACGGCCAAATTTTTGAATTTTCCTACCCGAATTCTGGCCGAATTCTGCCTCTAAAAACACTATAAATAGGGCATGAATTCTCTCATTTCAATTCACTCAATCTTCTCTTCTCTTCTCTTCTACAAGCTCAATAAGCCATACCCTTCCTATCTACTAGCCACAAGCCTCCTAAGTCTCGAGTGCTCAGCATCTCTCAGTTAGGATTCTTGTGCAAGAGTGAAGAAGTCGCTTGGACAATTCCAAGCAAATCGCCACTGCGATCCTCTGTTAGAAGTTGACGTGCTCTTCTGAAGAAAAGGAACGGGTTGTAAGCTACTATTTCACAAATAGTGGATTTAATCCTGAGCTAGAGTTCTCAGGCCTGGACTAGTCCTCCACGAGGGAAACCAGGTTAAAATCGCTGTGTTTGCGTATGCTCTTCTGCTCTTCATTTATTTTCCGCACTTTACTCTGATTATTTATTATTGGTGAAAGAGTTATTTTTAATTGGCTATTTTTCTATATAAACTCTATTCCCCCCCTCTAGAGTTGCCAAACTGTTCTTCATACGCCAGGTTTGAACTACGGCACTGGTCGACGATTACCTTTAATATCGCCGGTCCCGGCTGGCAAACCACAGGACTACTACAACAAGACCCGATGCGGGCTGGGATATGTTACGCCTGCAACAACTCCTGAAAGCTCGGATGAGGAATGCGACTGACATTCACACTCAACCGGATCACCAACTTCTGATTCGGATATCAGCATCGGAGATGTATTCAGGCAAGTCCTGTCTGTCAATATGGCATTCGCTGATACTTACGAAGAAGGTGAAGACTTTTCTGAACTCCTCGAATTAGAGCCATGGGCCCAACAGCTGGATGCGCAATGGGAGAAGCGGTTTGAACAAAGAGAGCCTCCTACTGAAGATGAGGTCATACAAGTGGATCTCGGCAACGACTCTTCTCCAAAACCAATCTTCGTTAGTAAAAGCCTGACAGACGAAAAGCGATAATCGCTACTGGAACTCGTCAAAGAATACATTGATGTGTTCGCCTGGAGCTATGAGGACATGCCAGGGCTAAACCCCGATGTTGCTCTTCACAAGCTTAACATTCGGCCAGATGCAAAGCCAGTCAAACAACAGCAACGACGCTTCCGCCCAGGCATCATGGATGCAATCGAAGCCGAAGTCAACAAACTGATAGCCAGCGGCTTCATTCATGAGGAACAACATCCGGACTGGGTCGCCAACAAATACCGGTCCTCAAAAAAAATAGGAAGATTCGAATCTGCATCGACTTTCGCAATCTGAACGAGGCATTTCCCAAAGATGAGTTCTCCCTCCCTATCACAGACATCATGATCGACAACACCTGCGGCTTCGAACGTATGTCGTTCATGGATGGTTTCTCGGGGTACAACCAAATCAAGATATCTCCCGACGATGAAAAGCATACATCATTCCGAACACCGATTGGCACATACTGCTACACAGTCATGCCTTTTGGTTTAAAGAATGCTGGCGCCACATATCAAAGAGCCATGAGTATCATCTTCAGCGACCACTTGCGCAAGACCGTGGAGTGCTATGTTAATGACATCGCTGTCAAAAGTCGCTCTAAGGAAGATCATCTGCATGATTTAAGGACAGTGTTCGACCTGATACGAGCGCACAATTTGAAAATAAACCCCACGAAATCCTTCTTTGGTGTATCTAGCGGGAAGTTCTTGGGTTTTATCATCACCTCCCAGGGTATCCATATAGACCCTGAGAAGACGAAGGCAATCATGGAGATGAGTCCCCCGAGAAATCTCCGAGAACTCCGAGGCCTTCAAGGGAGGTTAGCTTACATCAGGAGGTTCATCTCCAACCTCTCCGGGCGATGTCAACCATTCACCCATCTCATGAAGAAGGGCATCTCATTCGTATGGGATGAAGAATGCCACCGTGCCTTCGACAGCATCAAAGAATATTTATCGAACCCTCCAGTCCTGGTGGCCCTGATTGCTGGAAAACCATTTTTGCTCTATGTACGAGCAATGGAGCATTCCCTCGGCGCTCTGCTAGCACAAAACAACGATGCAGGCCATGAGCAAGCTATATATTTCCTCAGCCGAATGATGATCGGGCAAGAGCACCAATATACTGTCGTGGAGAAGGAATGCCTCGCCCTGGTGTTCGCCATTCAAAAGATGCGACACTATGTCACGGGGCAAACCATACATGTGATATCACGAGTCAACCCCCTCAGGGTCCTCATGACTAAACCAGGGGCACTCAGCTCTCGCCTCGCTACATGGGCAATCTTACTGTCCTCCTACCATATGATCTTCGTCCAGCAAAAGGCTGTTAAAGGTCAAGCTCTGGCAGATTTTTTAGCAGCCCACCCAGGCTTGGAGTCGGCCAGAATATACGAAGAAATTCCAGATGAGGTCGCCGACTCGCACGTGACCTCTCACGATGATATATGGCGAATGTTCTTCGACGGTGCTTCAAGGACCGGACCCAAGGGCAACATCGCCGTCGGAGTCAGGGTGGTGCTGATTTCTCCTTCCGGACTGGTGATCAATCGCGCTTACTCCCTCACGGAACCCTGCTCTAACAATATGGCCGAGTACAACACTTTAGTCATTTGCCTCCAACTTGCAAGAGAGCTGGGGGTAGAATATCTTGAAGCATACGGCGATTCACAGTTAATCATCAATCAGATCCGGGGTTCATACGAAGTCCGCCATGAAGACATGATCCCCTATCACCAAATAGCGATCAACATCATCTCTTCATTTGAAGGGTTCTTCATCGAACACATCGCCAGACTCCAAAATATCGAAGCCGATGCCCTAGCAGGCCTTGTCGCTTCCCTAGCAGTGCCGAACCATATTCATCATTTGGTGGACGTAATAGGCCGTGAACTGGTCTGTCCCAAGAACAACGTTCAATTCGTGGCGAGTTATTCCGCTCAAACGATCGACGAAGCACCAGACTGGAGACAACCATTCATAGACTTCGTAGTCTACGACATCCTGCCCGAGAACCCAAAAGAAGCCAACTCTATCAGAAGGCGTTCTCTCAGATTCTTCTACGATATAGAGACGAAAATGCTGTATCGCCGATCTTACGATGGATTATTGCTTCGATGTCTGTTAAACGCAGAAACCAAAGAAGTCGGGCGCGAAGCCCATGACGGTGTCTGCGGGGCCCATCAGCCTGGCCCAAAATTGTAAGACCGTCTTCGCCGAATGGGCTACTACTGGCCCACCATGGTAGCAGATGCGATAGACTATGCAAGAAAGTACAAAGCCTGCCACGTCAATGCGGACTTTATCCACCAGCCATCCGAATTTCTGCATCCGACAGTGGCATCCTGGCCATTCGAAGCATGGGGAATGGATATCATCGGTCCGATCACTCCACCTTCTTCTCGAGGATATCGTTTCATACTCGTAATCACGGATTACTTCTCCAAATGGGTGGAAGCTGTTCCGCTTGCAGAAGTAAAGACTTCAAACGTGATCAGCTTCCTCAAGCGTTACGTCATTTATCGCTTTGGACTGCCCCGAAGGATCATCCATGATAATGGTCCGCAGTTTGCAAGCCACGTCTTCTATCAGTTCTACGACAAACATCGAGTTCAGAATATAGCTTCAACACCATACAATCCGGCAGCAAATGGGTTGGCAGAAGCATTCAACAAAACCATCATCAAGTTGCTCAAAAAGTTCGTATCATCCAACAAACGCGACTGGAACGAGAAGCTTGGTGAATGCTCATGGGCATACCGTACTACAATTCGGACGACCACTGGGAACATAACATTCTTCCTGGTGTACGGGAGTGAGGTAGTTCTCCCATTGGACACTCAAATACCCTCGCTCCGCGTCGCTCTCACTTACCAATTGACGACGGACGATAACTACCGTCGCCGGCTACAAGAGTTGGAGGCCTTAGATAAAAAGCGCCTATTGGCTCAGCAACGAATCGAGCTATACCAAGCACGCATCTCTGGAGCCTTCAACAAGAAGGTTAAAATCAGAACATTCTAAGTAGGCGATCTCGTTCTGGCAGTTCGGAGGCCGATGGTTATGACTCACAAAACTGCTGGCAAATTCCAGCCAAAGTGGGAAGGTCCATTTA
This sequence comes from Iris pallida, assembly GCA_029216955.1. Taxonomy (NCBI): domain Eukaryota; kingdom Viridiplantae; phylum Streptophyta; class Magnoliopsida; order Asparagales; family Iridaceae; genus Iris; species Iris pallida. Next base: position 640,058 of record JANAVB010005798.1, on the reverse strand, counting down.
TCATTGAGGTTGTATTCTCCAACGGTGCTTACCGCCTCACAAAACAAAATGGAGACTTGCTAATATTGCCCGTCAACGGCAAGTTCCTAAAGAAATATTATGTCTAAGCGACATTCTCCAAATCTCAGAGTATGGAGTCATGTACCCACCGGTACTGCTGAACTCACATTCTCCAAATCTTAGATTATTGAGTTATGTACCCTCCGGTATCGCTGAACTCACATTCTCCAAATTCCAGATTATTGAGTTATGTACTCGCCGGTACCGCTGAACTCACATTCACAAAATCCCAGATTATCAAGTTATGTACCTGCCGGTACCGCTGAACTCACATTCCCAAAACCCCAGATTATTGAGTTATGTACCCACCGGTACCGCTGAACTCATATTCACAAAATCCCAGATTATTGAGTTATGTACCCTCTGGTACCCCTGAACTCACGCTTTTCCTCCAAATATCCCAGATTGTTGAGTTACGTACCCTCTGGTACCCCTGAACTCACGTTTTTCCTCTAAATATCCCTGATTGTTGAGTTATGTACCCGCAGGTGCCTCTGAACTTACATTCCGGTCACTCTTTTAGGTAGTAAGTCATGTATGACCTTACCTCTGAACTTATTCTTCTGAAAGAGCTCCTCCCTCATGATCTACTACCCGCACTCTTAGTGCACAAAAAGGGTAACGGATCCACAAAATTCCTAAAACGACCACGTCGATGTTACCTCTGAGTCGTCTCACTTTTGCCAAAAATAAATCACCCCTCTATATAGAACTTCCATGTACTCATTACCTCTGAGTCGTTCTATGTATTCCTTCATGGAGCCCCCTCCTGCCATGTCCTCATTACCTCTGAGTAGGAAGGCTCCATCGAAGAAACCCTCATATTTACCATGTCCTCATTACCTCTGAGTAAATATGTTCGCTCTCTCCCAACTTATTATCCGTATCCAGAACCAGGGTACGCCAAGGATAATAGGTCTACAAAAAGTCTACCATTGGGGCAACTACTACAAGCAAAGAACAGAGCAAATGTGTTCTGTTCAAAATCAGTTACATTCACATGACTACTTCTCATGAGCAAGCCAGAAAAGTTCTCTATTATTTCATTCAGACAAGAAGGAAAAAGATTATATTGATGTCCAAAAGAAGCAAAACACAAACTGCAGCTAAAGACAGACAGAAATATCAAGACAAAAGACGGACATTTGTGAGAGCCCACGAATCCTAGTTGCGAGGGCGCATATACCAATCTCTCAACCATTTTGCATATGAAGGATGTACTTGAGCAAAATCTTCGTTCGAAGTAGGAAGGTCAGGACTCCCAATACTACCGCCATCTGACTGGGGCTCCTCCTTTACAGCAATGGGCGCCAGCTCTCCTTTTTGTTCCTCCGTTTTTGGTATTACCTCCTCCTTAATAAGCGATGACTCTTGTTTGAAAGGGGACGACAGCTCTTCCTTCACAATGGCCTCAGCCTTCAGTAGGGTTGCTGCAAGAATCAAAGATAAAAAGAAACAATGTTAGGAGATGGTCGGAGCCTCATGCGGTCCAATTCAGAGGAGCTTATGCGGTTCGGTTTTCGCACAGCCCTATGCAGATGAATCTAGAGGGGGCTCCATGCGGTTTGGTTCAAAAGAGTCCACGCGGCTCTGAAAAATAGGTCATTATACGGTGTTCATGCGGCCCACTAAGATAACTCCCATGCGGCTCGGACATGGGGTATACCCCATACGGCTCGGTTATGAGACATATATGCAGCCCATACAATTCGAACAGCTCGTATTAAAAGCTTGTGCATAAAGCATGCAACAGAGCCGACGTTGTTAGGGTTTCGAAGCATATGAATTTCCCAAATCCTTACCCTTAACGGCAGGATGAACGTCGAAATGAGCTTTGGGTGGCGCAGCCGACGTCTAGGCCACACCCTTACCCTTCGCCGCAGCCTTCGCCGCAATAGAGGACTTGGGAGCCATTGTTGATGATCAGAGAAGGAAGACGAAGACAAGAACAACAGCTAGGGCAAAAGCAGAAAGTAAAGAAGTCTTTTTTCCAAACACGCTGCTATTTATAGGCAGAGGCCATGGACCGACGCATCGATCTATGTGCAATGTAACCGACTCTTCGGTTATCAAGGCGATCTGACTATTCAAGGCTAAACTTTTGGGATCCTGTCCAAAAAGCGACTTTAAATCTGACAGCAAATCAAAGGCAATCAATGCAAAGATTTGCACACGTGGCATGAAGATGTGGCAAGGAGCTTATGCGGTCAGACAGCCTATGCGGCCAGACAGTCCATACGGCTGGAAATCCCATGCGGCTCAGATGGCTATGCGGTTGAGGAGGCCATGCGGCTGAGACATCCATGCGGCCAGAACATCCTATGCGGCCCGAAGAGTTTTTACATGGCCATGCATCTTATTCAAAGTATTTCAATTTTGCAAATTGAAAACTTTGAAGGGGGTCTTGTAGAAGCATAAAAAAGAACAAAGAAAGGCCAATACGGCTCGGACAGAAAGATCCCCATGCGGCTCAGGATCCCCATGCGGCTCAGGAGTCCATGCGGCTCAAGGGTCAATATGGCTCAGATAGTTTTATGCGGCCCAGAAAGAAGCCACGTGGCGTTCAACAGTTCTTCTCTACATTCGGCTGCATTTAATGCCTTGACGGCTGCTCTAACAAATACAGCTACGACAGCTCTGGCACAATGACGTAATAATGACTGACATAATGGCGTGTCCCTAGGAATGAGGAGAAAATCTCCTTACAGCTGGCAAAATCTAACAAGTCCCGAGGCCACTCCACGTGGCTGCTGCATTTATGCGGCCGCCCACTTCATGCGGCTGCCTATCCCCATGCGGTTACCCATCCTCATGCGGTTGCCCATCCACATGCGACTGCCTATCCCTATGCGGCTGCCCATTCCCATGTGGCTGCCCATCCTCATGCGGCTGCATGCTTCATACGGCTGCATGCTTCATACGGCTGAGAGGACCACCCATATGCGGCTCTGCCAGGACGGTCCAGTTGAGACACGTGGCGCTCTTCGCGACAATTGAGACATATGGCAGTCTTATCTTCCCTAGAATTATGGGTGCTAACAAATCCTAACAAAAGCAGATTTGTTGCGATCGTCATAATTGCCCAGATCAAATCAAATTAAGCAAATTGGACACGTGGCAGGCTATCACAAATATTCATGGCAATCAATATTTATTGCCCACAGAGATTTGATGCAATTCACATTAATTACCTAGATTTGCTACAATCAGAATTAATGGCCCAGATTAATTGATCCTTAACCGCCAACTTCTCAAGGAGGCAATCATTTGTAAACCCTAATGATCACATCCCACTCCTATAAATAGCAAGGTGCCATTCTCTTGCAAGAGAGCAGAAAAAAAAAGAGAGAGAGAGCACTACAGAGACATCCAGAGATCTAGCAACCGAAGACGCAAGGGAGTCTCCCCACACGTCCAAGAGCATTTCTTCACCAGAGCCAAGGCTACGTTCGATCGTCCAAGGAGTAAGACAGAGCTGCCGTCGCTTTCCCGAGCCTCTATCGTCACCCCCCAGAATCAAAAATAAACAATTGTACTTAGATTGCTGTACCTAGGTTTTCGTCCCTAGGCTTTCTTTGTACGAGCGAGTTTGTATTGTGAAGTAAAAGTCCAGTCCTCCGATATAATTGTTCTGTTCTTTTATAATCAATGGCAAACAAACCCACCTAAACAGAGCCGCATGAGGACTCGTCTAAACCGAGCCGCATGAACTTTATGAAAAAACCGAGCCGCATAAAGACTCATCTAAACAGAGCCGTATGTACTCTGTAAAATCCGAACCGCATAAGAGCTCATTTAATCAGAGCTGCATGAACTCTAAATGTTTTCTGGCCGTCTCCTGACTTTGTTTCTTTTGTCTTTTTTTAGTAAATCTGCCAGTCAATGCTGCAGGAGAACCCCTGGTGGGTCAGACCCAATTTGCTATAGGAGTTTGGTTTGACCATATAGTCCAGCAGGTGGTGGAATAATTGCCCCAGAACGAGCCCAAGGAGAGGCTGAATCTTATCAAGAACCAGCCCTTTCGCTTTCTCTGTGCTATGCTGAACTCAGGGCGATTGGATGGAAAGTACCTGAAGCCGGCGTTCTTCTTCGGGGACGCCCTGACTGTGAAGAACTCTCAGGTATTGGATATATCTAAGAATTGGAATTTTATTTCTGTTGGGAGGGCAATCTACATCCCCCAGATGGAGCATCATTTTTTATTTGCGTAGTTCAATATGTTGCCGATGGACAGGAAGATGCCGAAATCCTTGACCCTGAGCCGGTCGGGGATGATTGTGGGTAATATCCACTACAATAAGCACATTGGATCAGCGTACGCGGACAGGGAACCGGTCAGCTGCTACATGATGGGACTGGCCCCGGGTACCTTCTTAAATATGTAAGGTCCCAATTTCTCATTCTCTCAAGCCGACACCTTCCTGAATGAACTTGCTCAAAAAGGGTCTTATTTCGTTGGCCGGCTCTCACATTTGAACTGGATACACCCCATCCCTTCGTGGGCCAATTTGATCGGGTAGATTTTGCGAGAATATAGAACTTTCCTGTGTGAGGTTGGTCTCTACCACGCCATCCAGGGTACATGTCACGGACTACCCATCAACAAGGAATTGTTCATGGCTCTCTTGGAGATGTACAACCGGTGGACAAGGACTTTCTTCGCGCCTGGAGGGGAGATTTGTCTTGCTCTTCATGAGATGCACGCAGTTTCTAGGCTGCCCTGGGGTAATGAAGTGATTGAAGTATATACTCCAACGAACGAAGATTTTGAAGATTTGGAGCAACGATATCTGGGTTTCGTTGCTGTCTACCAGGAGTTACTGTATCACCACAGTTATTGTCAGCAGACGACCAAGAAGGATGGTAGCTCGGAAGGGAACCTTTCGCATACTAGGGCTTGGCTCTCCCACCTTTTTCAGCAAGGTGCCTTAGGCCGGGTTACTCCCCGGAATCCTCTGACCCGAGAGCGAGTACAGGATCTGGTGTCAACCGCCAAGAAATCGAGGGCCTTGAGCGACACATTTAGGAGTCAAACTGATTCCTTCGGTTATTTTTATCAGGATACCGAACCGCTGTCGGAGAAGGCAATCCTGGCAGGGTTTCTGATGGTATGGCTACGAAATTGCGTAGTCTCAGGAGGAGTTGGTTCCATTGAGAGAATCAGCCAAAATTTTATCCTTCCTGTTATGAAGCTGGCCTTCGGGGTCAGACTGGCTCTTCTTTCGGCCATGGTATGCAGTATACACCGTGGCCTCCATACTTTTTCGTCTAAGGTTATTGCCCGTGACATGGCGATGAACTTTGAACGAATCGAGCTGCCCTACCATTATTTGATGGGGTGGCTATTAATGTACTGCCGGTCTTTGATAAGACCTGGCATATAAGATGATGTAACTGACGACGATGCTTTTATCTTCCAGTACCGCCAAATGTCCTGGGAGTATAATACTATACCCGCCTGTCGGAGGGCGCTGGCGAGGGTGGATGGATATAACTTTTTCGTGTCTATTCCCCATTTTTCTGCTGATGAGGTGAGGAGTGTACACGTTGACGGTACCGGGCCTCCTCTTCTCTTAACCGGGAGGATGCTTCTTTGGTTGCGTAATATTTATCCCTCGTACTTACTATATCGCAACCGCAATACCGTCTACCTGGGACCTTACTTGCTCAGCCGATTCTCCCGCCAGTTTGGGTACAGCCAGCTGTTCCTAGAGAGTCCCAGCTCTTGCCTGGGTTTTGAAGGCAGCATTTGTTTGCCATGAAATATAAAAGAACAAAACAATTATCGGAGGACTGGACTTTTACTTCACAATACAAACTTGCTTGTACAAAGAAAGCCTAGGGACGAAAACCTAGGTACAGCAATCTAAGTACAATTGTTTATTTTAGATTCTGGGGGTGACGGTAGAGGCTCGAGAAAGCGACGGCACTTCTGCCTTACTCCTTGGACGATCGGGTGCAGCCTTGGCTCTGTAGAAGAACTGCTTGGCATTGCTGAAGAAATGCTTTCCTTTCAGGCTCTGTATATTCTCTCTCTGGCTCTCTAGATCTCTGTATCTTCTTTTTTGCAAAAATAAGAGTCTCTCCTTCTCTATATCAAGGGAATGGCACCTTGCTATTTATAAGAGTGGGGGCATCATTAGGGTTTTGTAATGATTGTCCATTCTTCAAAGTCGGCGGCTTAAGATCAATGAATCTGGGCCACTCATCTTGAACTTAATAGATTCGGGCAATTAATGTGATTGCACCAAATCTTTAATGATGATTGACATAAATCCTCATGATTTGTTATGCCAATCTCGGATCTCCCGCCACGTGTCATTGATTTGCTTGATTGCAAATGATCTAATTTGATCCTAATATTTTATTGGAATTTGTTTGATGGATTTCGGTTGATTTGATGACACGTGTCCCATTATCATGCCATGTGTCTTAACCGCGAGCCATTTAGAAAATCTAAACCGTATGAGGGTTGCTCCTCATTGAGCCGCATAAGGCTGGCCACGTGACAAGGCTGCTTGGGAGTGACCCCTGAATTTTTGAACCGTATGGTGACGATGGGTGCCTTCTTCGTGAGCCGCATGGAGATAGTCCTTGTGAGCCGCATAGAACAGCTTCGGCCTGAGCCGCATGGGATAGCTTCGGCCTGAGCCGCATGCGGTGGTCTCTGCCTGAACCGCATGCGACTGTCCATGTGTCAAAGTCGCATGAAGGTTTCTGGATTTCGGGGGATCGTATCAGAGATTTCCTTTGTTTCCCTAGGAGTCTGCCATTATGACGGAGTCATTATTGTTTCTTTGTGTCAGAGCTGTCATTTGTCAGAGCTGTCAGCCGTCAAGGCATTTAATGCAGTAACGGACAAAGGAAAGAGCCGTTCGCAGGTCACGTGCCTCCTCTCTGAGCCGCATGGAACTTATTCGAGCCGCATAGGCTCTCTGAGCCGCATGGGGCTCCCTGGCCGCATGGATCTTTTTTTATTCTTTTCTATGCTTCTACAAGACCCCCTTCAAAGTATTCAATTTGCAAACTTGAAATACTTTGAATAAGAAGCATGGCTATGTATAAACTCTTCTGGCCGCATGGATGTCTCGGCCGCATGGATGTCTCGGCCGCATTGAGTCAATCAGCCGCAGGGACTTTCGGGCCGCATAGCTCCTCGCCACGTCATCCTGTCACGTATACAAATCTTTTGCATTAATTGCTGTTGATTCGCCGTCAGTTTTAAGGCCGCTTTTTAGGGAAGGATCCCAAGAGTCTGGCCTTTATGTCAGTCGGCTCGTCTTGAAAATCGAAGGGTCGGTTATTGTACGTGGATCGAGGTGCCTCTCTTTTGCTTATAAAATGTGATCATGCTCAGTCGGAGAGACTTCTTCACTCTCTCTTTCGTCTTCGGCCCTATTTTTCTTTTTTAGTCTTCCTTCTCCGACCTTTGATACGATAATGGCTCCCAAGTCTTCCAAGGTTGCTTCTGCTGCTGCAAAGGGCAAGAAAGCGGCCTCTTCATCGGTCGCTACGCCTGAAGTACACCCCGACGTCCACTCTGGTTTTAAGGGTAAGGATTAGATTAAATGTTTTGAACCATAAACCCTATGGCTCTGTTGCATGATTTATGCACAAGCCTTCATCCTTCATCTGAAACCTCTCTCGCATTCGACCCGCATGGGGCATGCCCTGTGTTTGAGCCGCATATGAAGGACCTGAACTGCAGGAGCTCTTTCTAGAATTGAACCGCATGAAATCTCATTTGACCGAGACCGCATGTGCTCCTGATGAGCTGATTCGCATAAAACTTCGATAAGTCGTGCCGCATAAGCTCTTCTGCAAAACAGAACCGCATACGTTCAACTAAACCGCATAAGTTCTATCAAAGCAGTGCTGCGAGAAGCCCAACTGAAGTGGGCCGCATAAGGCTGCGTTGACCCGGGCCGCATAGACTCCATCGAAGCTGTGCCGCATAAAACCCAACTGAATGTGGACCGCATAAGGCTTTGTTGATCCGAGCTGCATAGACTTATAGGAGTTTCTTTTTTTAAGAAACTTTCATTTTAACCCTCTTTTAATCTTATTTATTTTTGTCTTCTTTATGTGAATCTGCCAACCAACCCGGTCGGAGAGCTTTTGGTGGGTTCAGCAAAGTATGCTGTGGGTGTGTGGCTCGACAGCTTAGTTCGACATGTATCAGACCAGCTTCCCACCAATGAGTCTTTGGAGAGGTTGGGCGCCATCAATAACCAGCCTTTCCATTTTCTTTATACTATGATGAACTCGGGGAAACTGGAAGGAGAGCATCTGAAACCGTCCTTTCTCTTTGGGGATGCTCTATCCATAAAAACCCCCGAGTGCTGGACATCTCTGAGAACTGGGATTTTACTGTGGACGGGGTGGAGATCCATATTCCTGAAATGGAACGTCACTTTTCCCTCTCGTGGTTCAATATGGTACCGCTGAGCAGACAAATGGTGGGCTCCCTAACTTCGACCCAATCAGGAATGTTCGTGGGCAACATTCACTATAACAGAAATATAGGGTCGGTATGTGCGAGCAGGGACTCGGTTAGTCGAAGAGTGATGGGACTGATTCTGGGTACCTTCATAAATGTATCTGGCCCCAACTTCACTTTTACTCTGGCTGATACTTTCCTGAATCAGCTCGCTCGCAAAGGGTCTTATCCTATTGGCAGGTTGTCGCTGTTGAACTGGATAAACCCCATCCCTACATGGGTCAACCTTACCTCATGGATCTTGAGGAAGTACGAGGAATTCCTTCGGGAGATTGACCTCTATTATGCTATCCGGGGCACCTGTTACGGGTTACCCATCAACAAGCCATTGTTCATGGCCCTTTTGGAGATGTATAACCGGAGGATAGGAACTTTTTTCGCGCCCGGAGGGGAGTTGGGACTTGCTCTCCATGAAATGCATGCTGTTTCTAAGCTGCCGTGGGGGGGTGAGGCCTTTGAAGTATACACCCCGACAAACGAGGAACTCGAGGATCTAGATCGTCGATTCTCGGGTTTTATCACCGTGTACCGGGAACTGCTGTGCCACCATAGCATTTGTCACCAGACTGCTATCAAGAAGAATAATAGCTCAGAAGGGAATGCCCCCCATACCACCTCCTGGGTCGCGTATCTCTTCAAATTCAGTCCCTCCAGCCGAGTTTCTTCCCGGGGTCCTCAAACCCAGGAGGAAGTAAAGGACCTGATGTCGACTGCCAAGAGGTCGAGGTCCACCAAAGACAGATTTGGGAGTCGTACTGACTCCTTCAGCTATTTCCACCACGGTACCCGGGAGATGACTGAGAAAGCACTCTTGGCCGGGTTTTTGATGGTGTGGCTACGAAACTGCGTAGTCTCGGGGGGGGGGGGGGGGGCTGGTTCTATTGAAAGGATCAGCCGCCACTTCATCCTCCCGGCCGTGAAGCTGGTCTTCAGGGTTAGGCTTGCCCTTCTTCCAGCCATGGTGTGTAGCATACACCACAGCCTCCATGCCTTTTCGTCCAAAGTCATTGCTCGTGAGACGACACTGGACTTTGAACGAATAGAACTACCCTACCATTATTTAATGGGTTGGCTATTGATGCATTATCGGTCGTTGATGAGGCCCGGGGCAAACGATGGTGTTACTGATGATGATGCTTTTCTTTTTCGATACCGTCGTCAATCTTGGAAATTTGATACCATGCCAGCCTGTCGGAGGGCGTTGGCGAGAGTAGATGGGCCCTACTTCTTTGTGTCTGTCCCTCAATTTACTGCTCGAGAGGTGAGGGGTGTACACATTGACGGCATAGAACCTCCCTTGCTCTTATCTGAAAAGATGCTTCTCTGGCTGCGCAATATTCGTCCGGCACACTTGGTATATCGTTACCGCAATAACGTGTACCTGGAGCCCTACTTGCCCAGTAGGTTCTCCTGCCAGTTCGAGTACAGTCAGCTGTTCCTTGATTGTCCCAGTGCTTGCCTAGGCTACGAGGACAGTGTCCTTGACGGTATCCGGGCGTGGCATTATTTCAATACAGTTCATACCCGGGCTAGCTTCTCGGTCCCCGACGCTAATACGCAAGGGAAGATTTTTTACATGGCGGCCCTTTATCATGTTGCGGCGAGAAAACCTCCCATGAACTTTGACATGAGTACCAGCTTCATTGTCGGGACTGGCTTGGCAGAAAAGCCCGAGGGTTCCAAGAAGAGGAAGAAAAGGCGAATACGGTTCCTGTGCCAGACTCGGAGTCCATGACGACGGACGAAGAGGATGATGGGCAGCATGCCGATGATTCATCCCATTCCTCAGACGAGGAGGCGGGGGGATCAGCCATCTAACGTGCCAGACGACGTAGTTGCGAGGCAGCCGCCTGCTGTGCCTGGTCCTTCGCACAAGCGAAGCAGGCGTATGTCTACTGATGATAGCATAACCTACTCCACTAAGCGAGCTACGGTAAGACGCCGTCGGCTATTTATTGATAATGTTGGCACTGTTTCCAAGGTGATTTGAATTTCTACTACCTCTTCCTTCTTTTTCTAAACTATGGCCTAATCATCTTCTTTTACTCTTTGTAGGCGTCAGAGGAGTCGGTTTCTCGCGATCCGGCTACTGAGGTCGATCCGGCCCTGACCACTTTGGTTGATGATACGTGTACCGCTATCATTTTTGCTGGGGTTCTTCCGGAGGTGGTCGAGGAGTCCCACCTTGCTGAGACCTCCACCCATAGGGACGGGCCTACTGCACCTGTCCCTGAGACAGCAGAATTTCAACGAGATGATGTTGAACTGACTGGCTCCCTTTCGGATGTGGCTGGGGTAGAGAGACCAATTGAATTCAACTTAAAAGTCGCGGGCGGGGAGACTATGTCAACCGCGAGCGAGCTGCGGCCTTCCTGCTCCTCCCCTGGTAAGATAAGCCGAACCTTAAGTTGTGAGGAGGCCTACCTGCTCTATCATTATATCCTTCGGGTTACGTCGATTGATGGTTGCTTTGGACGTACAGGTCCCGTCCCCCTATTGTCGGTGTCAGACATTGTCGGGGTGGACTCTACCGGAGGGGATCTGGTGGAAGCACGTATGCCTCCTTCTCTTCCCACCTACATTGAAGGGCCTCCTGCTGGTTCAAGTTCGGGGGCTCAAGTGGTGGCACAGCTTGGGCAAGAAACAATGACTCCTGTTTCTTCCTCCGTGAACATGGTTTCGTGGGTTGACCTTTCCGCCTTGCCCAATATCCAAGCTCTTCGGGCGGCGGAAGAGGAGCTAGCCGCTATCCATGCATCTTTTCGCACGGGATTTGTTTCCCTGGTGGTAGGGATGGCAAGTTCTGATGCTACTCCTTCGATATTGCCAGCCACACTCCCTTTGACGCCATCCTCTATAGAAGTTTTGGATGAAGTATCACAGGATGTGGTTGACAGCTTTCACCGCCACCTGAAGAGAGGAGTCGAGGTAGCCATGGAGAAGGGAACTCCCTTTGCTATGGCCCGTCGGTGCGCTGGCAGCCAAATCGATATCCTTAGAACACTCTCCGGTGGAGCGGGATTAGCTGCGCTCCTGGAGCCTAAGTTATTAGAGGCCGATCGTCTTGTGGCCCAGTTTCATGTGTTGCAGCAAGCTGATCTGTACACAACGATAGATCAATAGTGTGCCTTCCTCATAATCGTGATGGAGAAGGTGAGGCTTGCTCGGGAGTCGATCAAGCCGTCTATACTGAAGGACCGCCATGATCTGTCTCAGTTACACGATCAATGGAGCCGCAGAAGTGAAGATTGCATGGCTCGGGAGGCGGCTGCCTCCCAAGGGGTAATTGACACCAGGGAGCAGATCCTCGAGCTCCAGAAAAAGCTATCCTTCCTGGAGTTCGAGCTCGAAACTGCCCGTACTTAGAAGGGGCTTGCTATCCAAGAGGCTGGCAGACTTAGTCGAGCTTCTGCCAATCTGGAACTCGCCCTAAAGAAGATGGAGGATGACTGGCGGGCATATATGCACTTGGATGATGCGTAGCAGTTGTCCCAGGAAGCCGAGCGTAGAGCTAGACAACAGCTTGAGCGGGGGACCACCTTGGTGAGAAACTGCCTCTTGGAGTTGTGTAATGCCGAACCATAGTCGGCCTTTTCTTCTTTTGTTTCTGTTCTCCCTTTTTTTTTTCTTTTTGAGAGGGACGTGGTCCCAAAACATGTAATGCTTATTTTGGCTTTCAAATAAAAGAGTATCTTTTATTCCATCCTTTATTTGTACTGCCTATTGTGTTTGTGGTGTTGTAGTGGCATTTGCCCCGCATGGGGGACTTATTTGTGGACCTGTTACCCCTGGCATACCTTGGTTTTAGGTACGGATAAAAAGTTTGATTGGAGATACCTAGAAGAGTTCCACGGTAAGGTGGTCGTGGGTGTTCGGGGTATCGGGAGATAGAATGCTATAGAGCAGCTGGGCTCTCGGGGCATGATAAGAAAAGATGGGCCTGTACTAAGAGACTTAGCAAAGGATATTTGTGGGCCTATTATCCTGGGCGTACCCCAACTTAGGATACGGATAATAGGATGAAAGGGAACCGACATACTTACTCAGAGGTAATGAGGACATGGCAAGTATGAGGGGTTTACCGTGGAGTCTTCCTACTCAGAGGTAATGAGGACATGGTAGGAGTGGACTCAACGGAGAATATTTATGGTCAATAGAGGACATTTATGGGCCTATTACCCTTGGCGTACCCTGGTTCAGGGTACGGATAATAAGACGAGAGAGAACCAGCATACTTACTCAGAGGAAATGAGGACATGGCAAGTACGAAGGTTTTACCGTGGAGTCTTCCTACTCAGAGGTAATGAGGACATGGAAAGAGTAGACTCAACGGAGGACATTTGTGGACTTATTATCCTTGGCGTACTCCGGTTATGGGTACGGATAATAAGTCGAAAGGGAATCATCATACTTACTCAGAGGTAATGAGGACATGGTAAGCATGAAGGTTTCTTCGACGAAGCCTTCCCACTCAGAGGTAATGGGGACATGGCGAGAGTGGGCTCAATGAAGGAGGGCACATAGAACGACTCAGAGGTAATGAGGACATGGAAGTTCTATGTAAAGGGGTGATTTGTTTTTGGCGGAAGTGAAACGACTCAGAGGTAATAAGGACATGGCCGTTTTGGAAATTTGTGGATCTGTTACCCTTTTTGTGCACTGGGAGTGCGGGTAGTTGATCATGAGGGAGGATCTCTTTCAGGAAGAAAGTTCAGAGGTATGGTCATACATGACTTACTATCTGAAATAGTGACCGGAATGTGAGTTCAGAGGCACCTGCGGGAACATAACTCAATAATCTGGGAGATTATGGGTTCAACGGTACCAGCGGGTACATAACTCGATAATCTGGAATTTGGAAATATGAGTTCAGCGGCACCAGCGGGTACATAACTCAATGATCTGGAATGTTGTGGATGTGAGTTCAGCGGCACCAACGGGTACATGACTCGAGGATATGGAAAATGTCGTTTAGACATAATATTTCTTCAGGAACTTGCCATTGACGGGCAACATGAGCAAGTCTCCATTTTGTTTTGTAAGGCGGTAGGCACCGTTGGAGAATACAACCTCAATGATAAATGGACCTTCCCATTTTGGCTGGAACTTGCCGGCGGTCTTGTGAGTCATGACCATCGGCCTCCGGACGGCCAGAACGAGATCGCCCACTTGGAATGTTCTGACTTTAACCTTCTTGTTGAAGGCTCTGGAGATGCGTGCTTGGTATAGTTCGATTCATTACTGGGCCAGGAGGCGCTTTTCATCAAAGGCCTCCAACTCTTGTAGCCGGCGACGGTAGTTATCGTCCGTCGTCAATTGATAAGTGAGAGCGACACGGAGCGAGGGTATTTGAGTCTCCAATGGGAGAACTGCCTCACTACCGTACAATAGAAAGAATGGTGTGTTCCCTGTGGCTGTTCGGACTGTAGTACGGTACGCCCATAAGCATTCACCAAGCTTCTTGTTCCAGTCGCGTTTATTGGACGATACGAACTTCTTGAGAAGTTTAATGATTGTTTTGTTGAATGCTTCTGCCAACCCATTCGCCGCTAGATTGTATGGCATTGAAGCAATATTCTGGATACGGTGCTTATCACAAAACCGATAGAAGGCGTTACTTGCAAACTGCGGACCATTATCGTGGATGATCCTTCGAGGCAGTCCAAAGCGGTAGATGACGTGATGCTTGAGGAAGTTGATCATGTTTGATGTCTTTACTTCTGCAAGCGGGACAGCTTCCGCCCATTTGGAGAAGTAATCTGTGATTGCGAGTATGAAACGATATCCTCGGGAGAAAGGTGGAGTAATTGGACCGATGATATCCATTCCCCATGCTTCGAATGGCCAGGATGTTACTGTCGGATGTAGAAATTCGGATGGTTGGTGGGTGAAGTTCATGTGGACTTGGCAGGCTTTGCACTTTCTTACATAGTCTATCGTATCTGCTACCATCGTGGGCCAATAGTAGCCCATTCGGCAAAGACGATCTTGCAATTTTGGGCCAGGCTGATGGGCCCCGCAAACACCGTCATGAGCTTCGCGTATGGCTTCTTTGGCTTCTGTGTTTGACAGACATCGAAGCAATAATCCATCGTAGGATTGGCGATACAACATTTTCATTTCTGTATCGTAGAAGAATCTGAGAGAACGCCTTCTGATAGAGGTGGCCTCTTTTGGGTTCTCAGGCAGGATGTCGTAGACTAAGAAGTTAATGAATGGTTTTCTCCAGTCCGGGACTTCGTCGATCGTCGGAATAACTCGCCACAAATTGAACGTTGTTCTTGGGGCAGACCAGTTCGTGGCCTATCACATCTACCGATTGATGAGTATAATTTGGCACTGCTAGGGAAGCGGCCAGGCCTGCTAAGGCATCGGCTTCGATATTTCAGAGTCTGGGAACATGTTCGATGAAGAACCCCTCGAACGACGAGATGATGTCGATCGCTATTTGGCGATAGGGGACCATGTCTTCGTGGAAGACTTCGTATGAGCCCCGGATCTGATTGACGACTTATTGAGAATCGCCGTATGCTTCAAGATATTCTACCCCCAGCTCTCTTTCAAGTTGGAGGCCAATGACCAAAGCGTTGTACTCGGCTATATTGTTAGAGCAGGGTTCTGTGAGAGAGTAAGCACGATTGATCACCAATCCGGAAGGAGAAACCAACACCACCCCGACTCCAACGACGATGTTGCCCTTAGGTCGGGTCCTTGAAGCACCGTCGAAGAACATTCACCATATATCATCGTGAGAAGTTGCATGCGAGTCGGCGACTTTATCTAGGATTTCTTCATATATTCTGGACGACTCCGAGCCTGGGCGGGCTGCTAAAAAGTCTGCCAGAGCTTGACCTTTAACAGCCTTTTGCGGAACGAAGATCATATGATAGGGGGACAGCAATATTGCCCATGTAGCGAGGCGAGAGCTGAGTGCCCCTGGTTTAGTCATGAGGACCCTGAGAGGGTTGACTCGTGAGATCACATGTATGGTTTGTCCTGTGATATAGTGCCGCGTCTTCTGAATGGCGAACACCAGGGCGAGGCATTCCTTCTCCACGGCGGTGTATCGGTGCTCTGGCCCAATCATCATTCGGCTGAGGTAATATATAGCTTGTTCATGGCCTGCATCGTTGTTTTGTGCTAGCAGAGCGCAGAAGGAATGCTCCATTGCTCGTACATAGAGCAGAAATGGTTTTCCAGCAACCGGAGCTACCAGGACTGGAGGGCTCGACAAATATTCTTTTATGCTGTCGAAGGCACGTTGGCATTCTTTATCCCATACGAACCAGACACCTTTCTTCATGAGATGGGTGAATGGCCGACATCGCCCGGAGAGGTTAGAAATAAACCTCCTAATGTAGGCTAGCCTCCCTTGGAGGCCTCGAAGTTCTCAGAGATTTCTCGGGGGTCCCATCTCCATGATTGCCTTCGTCTTCTCAGGGTCTACATGGATACCCTGGGCGGTGATGATAAAACCCAAGAACTTTCTGCTGGATATGCCCAAGAATGATTTTATGGGATTCATCTTCAGGTTGTGTGCTCGCATTAGGTCGAATACCGTCCTCAGATCCTGGAGATGGTCACCCTTATAGCGACTCTTGACGGTGATGTCATCAACATAGCACTCTACCGTCTTGCGTAAGTGGTCTCTGAAGATGATACTCATGGCTCTTTGATATGTGGTGCCAGCATTCTTTAAACCGAACGACATGACTGTGTAGTAGTATGTGCCAATCGGTGTTCGAAATGATGTATGCTTTTCGTCGTCAGAAGACATCTTGATTTGGTTGTACCCCGAGAAGCCATCCATGAATGACATACGTTCGAAGCTGCATATGTTGTCAATCATGATGTCTGTAATAGAGAGGAGGAATTCATCTTTGGGACATGCCTCGTTTAGATTGCGGAAGTCGATATAGATTCGAATCTTTCCATTCTTCTTGAGGACTGGTAATATGTTGGCGACCCAATCCGGATGTTGTTCCTCACGAATGAAGCCGCTGGCTATTAGTTTCTTGACTTCAGCTTAGGCTTGTCGGTCGTCGGAGGTTGAGAAGGTCCCGGAGCGTCAGTTGTAGCGGGCTGATGATCTTCAGTCGAGCTATCAGCCACAGGTTGGGATTGTGCCCCAGACCGAGTGACGACAGCTGTGACTTCTTCAATATCTGCCGAGATTGTGCGGCAGGATCTAACCTTTTCGCTCTTCTTCTTGCGAATAGAAGATGGTGTGGACTGAGTCACTTCAGATACCAAGTCTGGATGGACCCACATGACCTCTCCTCGTGATGTGGTGAAGGGCACTAGACCAGCAGCCTGATCTCGGGGAGGTGGAAGATTAGCAATCACCATTGTCGCCAGAGGGATGGGGACCACACCGTCATGAGTTTCTGTTAGAGGGAAGCTGCCAAATTATACTAACACCATATTGGCTGCCACGGTTACCTCTTCGAAATTGATAACCAGAGCATTCGAATTGATGAGATTTTGGATGTAGCATTTTAGTTGGTAGCAGTCGTGTGTAGCATGGTGGACGTAGCGGTAGTAATGGCAGTACTTTGGGTTCTCTATTTCTGTCGGCCGAGGTTCTCGTCTTGGTGGAGGAAGCTGAATCCTGTCTCCTTGTATGAGCATGTCTAAGATGGGCTTGACGGGGCCGTCTTCGAAGGAGTAGGTCATTTGTGGCCATTGCTTGTCTGCCAGTTTTGACTCAAGTTTCTGTGCTGTGTCGGCCACCATAGCCTGCTTGCCCTTATTGTCTCGATTGTTGGCAGAGCTACCCCCATTGTTGGTGTTGGTGTTGGGACGCCTGCCCTTGTCTTCTCCCACTGAGATGTGCAATCCCAGTTGGCGAGCCTTCTTCAATCATTCTTCGGCGCTTGTGGCACTGATGATAAACGTCTTCCAATCCTTGAATTGACTTTCGCCCATCCAGAGACTGATTGTTGGAAGCAGTCTCTTTTGGAAAATTTTAATTAAGAAGGAATCTGGATTACCGGATGGCAGCTTCATTGCAGTTTGGCGAAACCGCTCAATATAGTTCCTTGTCAGCTCTTTCTCCCCTTGGATGACGTCCATGAGAGTAGAGATCGTGATGTCCTGTCCGACCTCGTAAAATCTCTCCAAGAACATACGCTTGAAGCTGGCGAAGGAGTGGATGCAGTTGTCCGGCAGGTTACGATACTAGTCGAAGGCAACTCCTTCCAATGCCTCGATGAATAATCGTGTAAGGATGGCATCGTCATGGAGCAAATGGTCGGTGGTGACCTCGAAGTAAGTAATGTACCGACTTGCCGAGGTCTTGCCATCATAAGGATTGATATTGAACGGCTTATATCTGGGTGGAAAGGGGACATCCCTCCATGCTGCAGGGTATGGTTGTCGTATTATGAGGTCTTGAGAGGTTTCTCGAGCGTGAAACATGGCTCGGAGCTTCTGGACCTCTCTTCTTGCTTCCCTGGCCTCATCCACAACGGTAGGGGCCGTCATTTTAGGAGGATTGTTGCCCGGGTTCGGTACCGCTGAGTTCGAGTCCGTATTGACCGCAGGACCCGTGCTTGTTTGGCCAGGTGTCCCTCCTTGGAGAGTTGGAAGGGCCGCTTTGATCTCGTCCACAGACTTGACCAAGGCATACAGTATGGCCTCCAGAGTGTCGATGCGTTGGCAATCATTGGAACCACCTTGGTTGCTGTCCGTCATGAACACCGTCTTTACATGAGGGAATGTTCTCCTCTGGTTTGGACTCAAAAGGGATAGTACCCCCAGCTTCAGAGTTTGCTTCATCTTGGGAGTCATAGACGTCCTCGGGGACGTCGGCCCTTGTTGTATCTGATGGGAGAGTTGTTTCCTCGGGCTCAACTCCTTGGAACATCGGATTATCGTGGATATTCTGAGGAGTGCTACCCGCAATCCCAGTAACCCCCAGTATTGTGGACGATGAATCTCCTACTGTAGCAGATTTCATCTTTGAACGGGTACCTTGGAAAACTTCGGTGGTGGGCACCCGTTTAGACGATAGTCTTTTAGTCATAGTAGTTGAAATCTTCGGGCTAGAAGCACTGGCTTCTTTCCTCTCCCATCGGCAGGGATTTTCTGAGCAGAGTTGCAGGAGACGATGGGAAGTTCCGCGTCTTCTGAAGACGGTTGTTGCAGTCTTTGAAAGACGGACTGCCGGTCTTTTCGTACCGTTGCGTTATTGCAACAGCAGTTGACGATAACTTGGGTACAGTGGCGTCCGTGAGAGGACTCTCTGCACCCCGAGGCACCTTCTCTTTCCTTGCATTTGTGGAGGATGGCCTCACGCAAATCAGATGGGTCCGGATCGACCATATTTGCTCCCTAGATTTTGGAAGACTTTTGGGAACCTCAGTGTCCATTTGCCGCCGGGGGCTGGACTCGAGTGGTTCTGTACAACTTCCCATCTGAGGCCCGTATAACAGTATATGGGACGCTCGGATGGTCAGAGGTCAGATCAGCGGACCGAGCTTGCCAAGCTCGTGCTGCCCTAGACTTCTTCACTCTAGTGCATGAGGGCACATAGTTGGAAGAGTCTAAGTGGTGCTGGAGAGAGTCAGACATGTCTTCTTGGGAGCACAAGAGATCAGGACCATAGGAGAGGCGGTCGAAGACAGAGCCGCATGGAGTAGGCGTCATGCGACCGGAATCAATAACCTTCATGCGGCTGGCAGTCGTAGCCGCATAGGTCTTCTCCATGCGACTGGAAATCCTGGCCGCATGAGTGTTCTCCATGCGGCTGGAAATCCTGGCCGCATGAGTATTATGCAGTTGGCTAGCAGTCTCAGCCGCGTGGTCATCATTCATGCGGCTGGCAACCTTGGCCGCATGAGTCTTCGTTTTGCGGCTAGTGCCCTTGTTCAGTTTCTTCCTGGAGCACATAGAATTGCTCTTTGCCCCTGTAAGTCCAGCATCGTAGTGCTTTCCTCTGCCGGACTTGGGGACAACAGAGTCCTCTATGGCTTGAAGTGGGGTCGTATGAGAGTCGCCTTCGCCGTCTTGGGCAGCAGAGAGTACTCCGTCCAGATCTTGGGGATGAGCAAATGATTTTGGCCTCCACTCGCTGTGAGCTTTCTTTGTGCGGGTTCACTTCTGGACCGGGCCAGCGCTTTCCTCGGAGAGCATTTCTTCAAACGCCTGTTGGTCGAAGCGGACGACCATCTTCTGTTGCGTGGAGCCAAGTTTGGCTGCATCCGATTGCGTCACCAACTCCTTAGCCATGGAGATGTTTGTCCCCAGCAGAGTCGCCATTGTGTTTGCCACGAAATATAAAAGAACAGAACAATTATCGGAGGACTGGACTTTTACTTCACAATACAAACTCGGTTGTACAAAGAAAGCCTAGGGACGAAAACCTAGGTACAGCAATCTAAGTACAATTGTTTATTTTAAATTCTGGGAGATGACGGTAGAGGCTCGGAAAAGCGACGGCAACTCTGCCTTACTCCTTGGACGATCGGGTACAGCCTTAGCTCTGTAGAAGAACTGCTTAGCATTGTTGAAGAAATGCTCTCCTTTCAGGCTCTGTATATTCTCTCTGGCTCTCTGGATCTCTGTATCTTCTTTTTTGCAAAAGTAAGAGTCTCTCCTTCTGTATATCAAGGGAATAGCATCTTGCTATTTATAAGAGTGGGGGCATCATTAGGGTTTCGCAATGATTGCCCATTTTCCAAAGTTGGCAGCTTAGGATCAATGAATCTGGGCCACTCATCTTAAACATAATAGATTCGGGCAATTAATGTGATTGCACCAAATCTTTAATGATAATTGACATAAATCCTCATGATTTGTTATGCCAATCTTGGATCTCCCGCCACATGTCATTGATTTGCTTGATTGCAAATGATCTGATTTGATCCCAATATTTCATTAGGATTTGTTTGATGGATTTCGGTTGATTTGATGCCACGTATCCCATTATCATGCCACGTGTCTTAACCGCGAGCCACTTAGAAAATCTGAACCGCATGAGGATTGCTCCTCATTGAGCCGCATAAGGCTGGCCACGTGACAAGGCTGCTTGGGAGTGACCCCTGAATATTTGAACCGCATGGTGATGATGGGTGCCTTCTTCGTGAGCCGCATTGAGATAGTCCTTATGAGCCGCATAGAACAGCTTCGGCCTGAGCCGCATGGGATAGCTTCGGCCTGAGCCGCATGGGGTGGTGTCTGCCTAAACCGCATGCGACTGTCCATGTGTCAAAGCCGTATGAAGGTTTCTAGATTTTGGGGGATCTTATCAGAGATTTCCTTCGTTTCCCTAGGTGTCTGCCATTATGACGGAGTCATTATTGTTTCTTTGTGTCAGAGCTGTCATTTGTCAGAGCTGTCAGCCGTCAAGGCATTAATGCAGTAACGGACAAAGGGAAGAGCCGTTCGTAGGTCACGTGGCTCCTCTCTGAGCCGCATGGAACTTATTCGAGCCGCATAGGCTCTCTGAGCCGCATGGGGCTCCCTGGCCGCATGGATCTTTCTTTATTCTTTTCTATGCTTCTACAGCGTTCTGGATGGCATCAGGGCCTGGCACTACTATGACATTACTCATACTCGTGCTAGTTTCTCAGTCCCTGACGCTGAGACGCAAGGGGAGATTTTGTATTTAGCGGCTCTTTACCACGTCACTACGAGCAGGTTTCCTGTTAGCTTTGACCCTCGTACCAGTTTTATTATTGGTATCGGCTTGGCGGAGAAGCCCCAGGGGTCAAAGACGAGGAAGCAGAGGGCGAACACAGTTGCTGTGCTGGATTCGGAGTCCACCACTGCGGATAAAGAGGATGGCGAGCAGGGTGCCGATGACTCTCTCCCTCCTCTAGACGAGGTGGCGGCGGATCAGCCGTCCATTATGTCCGATAAAGTGGTGGCGGATCAGCCGCCTGATGTGCCTGATGAGATGGTGGAGAATCAGCCGCCCGTCGTGCCTGGTCCTTCGTACAAGCAGAGCAGGCGCGTGTCCACTGATGGTGGCAGAACCTACTCTACGAAGCGGGCTGCGGTAAGACGTCGCGTGCTTTTTATTACAGAGAGAGGTGAAGGTGATGATGCTGCTTCGGAGGTGAATTGAACTACAGCCATCATTTCCTTTGGTCCTTCTTTTCCCTGAACTGTTGATTAATTATTTTTTTTTCTCTCTGTAGGCGTTAGAAGAAAGGGATTTTTTAGAACCAGCTGATGTTCCTGAAGCTGATCCGATCATAGCCACTCTGGTTAGTGACATGTATACCGAGATCGTTGCTGTCGGGGCCCTCCCGGCGACGGCTGAAGTTCCTCCGGTCGCGGAGGTCTCTATTCAGGGCCATGTGGGCCCTTCTGAGCTAATCTCCGAGGGTGCTGGATTCCAACCGGGTGATGTGGACCCCATTGCGTCTACCTCCGGGACTGCTGGAGCGGAGGAACCCGTGGCATTAGTCTCGGATGTTGCGGGTAAGGAGGGCACGATTACTGAGATCGAGCCTCAACTTCCGCAACCCTCCCCTGGTAAGCTAAGTCAGATCTTGACTAGTGAGGAGGTTTATTCGCTCTATTATCACATCCTTCGGGTTAAGATGATTGATAGTTGATCTGGACATACAGGTCCTGCCTTTTTGCTGCCCATAACGGATATTGTCATGGAAGGCTCTGCTAGCGGGGATCTGGTGGAAGGGAGCGTGCCTCCTCCTCTCCCGATTTATCTCGAGAGGCCTCCTGCCGGATCAAGTTCGGGAGATCAGATGGTGGCACAGCCTGGACAGGGAGCAATGGTCCCTTCATCCTCCTCTGCTTGTATGACTTCGGAGGTTGACCTCTCAGCCTTACCGAGTGTCCAAGTTCTTCGGGCCGCGAAGGAAGAATTGGCCGTTGTTCAAGCGTCCTTTCGCTCATAATTTATCTCTCTTATGGCAGGGGCAACAAGTTCTGTTGCGTCTTCTTTGACACTGCCAGCCATACTTCCTTTGACGCCATCCTCTACGAAAGTTTTGGATAAGGTGTCACAGGATGTGGTTGACAGCTTCTATCGTCATTTGAAAAGAGGAGTCGATGCTGCTGTAGAGCGGGGGACTCCCTTTGCCCTGGCCCGATAATGCGTTCTTGGGCAAATTGAGATTCCTAAAACCCTTCCCGGCGGAGAGGGGATAGCTGCGCTTCTGGAGCCCAAGTTGTTAGAGGCCGATCAGCTTGTAGCCCAATTTCGAACGCTATGGCAAGCTGATTTGTCTGCGACAATAGATCAGAAGCGGGGCTTCCTCACCACTGCCTTGGAGAAGATAAGGCTTGCGCGAGATACTTCTAAGCCGGTCATAATGAAGGACCTTGGCGACCTATCTCTCTTGTACGACCAGCTGAGCAGCCGGAGTGACGTTTACAGAGCTCGGGAAGCGGCCGCCTCCCGTGGAGTAACTGATACAAGGGAGCAGATCCTCGAACTTCAGAAGAAGTTGGCCTTCTTGGAGTATGAGCTTCAAGCTTCCCGTGTGGATAAAGAGTTGATCATTCACGACGCCGAAAGGGTTTCTCGAGCTTCTGCTAACCTGGAGCGTGCTCTGAAGAAGTTTGAGGATGGCTGGCGGGCTCATGCGCACCAGGAAGATGCGGTACTGCTAAATCAGGAGGCCGAGCGCCGGGCCAAACAGAGGTTTGAGCGGTCGACTACCCTGTTGAGAGACCGTCTCATGGCCTTGTGTGTCGACGAACAATAATTGGCTTTTTCCTTCTTTTGTTTATGCTCTTTTTCTTTTCTCTTTTCATCTTGTAATAGGGACATAGTCCCAGATAATGTAGTACCTTGGATTCTGAATAAATAAGCATGTTTCGACTCATCCTCCATTTCTTGTACTTGTGTTTTGTGGCATTTTGTCCCACTGGGGGACTATTTGTGGACCTGTTACCCTGGGCATACCTTGGTTTTAGGTACGGATAACAAGTTTGAGAGGGATACCTAGAACAACTTTACGATGAGGGTGTTGTGGAAGTTCTTGGTATTGAAAGAATGCCAGGGAGCAGCTGGGCTCCCAAGACATGATAAGAAAAGAGTGGCATGTACTAGAAAACCTAGTACAACATTTGTGGTCGACTGCGGATATTTGTGGTCAACAAAGGACATTGGCGGTCAACAGAGGACATTTGTGGTCGTCGGAAGACATTTGTGGACCTATTATCCTTGGCGTACCCCGGTTTGGAATACGGATAATAAGACGAGAAAAAACCAACATACTTACTCAGAGGTAATGAGGACGTGGTATGTATGGGGGTTTTACCGCGGGGTCTTCCTACTTAGAGGTAACGAGGACGTGACAGGAGTGGACTCCGCGGGAGATATTTGTGGACAACAGTGGACATTTGTGGGCCTATTATCCATGGCGTACTCCGGTTTTGGGTACGGATAATAAGTCGAAAGGGAACCAACATACTTACTCAGAGGTAATGAGGACGTGGCAAGCATGATGGTTTCTTCGATGGAGCCTTCCTACTCAGAGGTAATGAGGACGTGGCAGGAGTGGGCTCCATGAAGGGGTACATAGAACGACTCAGAGGTAATGAGTACGTGGAAGTTCTATGTAAAGGGGTATTTTTTTGGCAGAAGTGAAACAACTCAGAGGTAACATCGACGTGGTTGTTTTGGGAAATTTGTGGATCTGTTACCCTTTTTTGTGCACTGGAAGTACGGGTAGTGGATCATAAGGAAGGAGCTTCTTTTAGGGAGAAAGTTCAGAGGTATGATAATACGTGACTTACTACCCAAAAGATGCGATACAGATTGACCAGGATAGGAGTTCAGCGGTACCTGCGGGTACATAATTCGACAACCTGGAAGATTTGGAGGCATAATGTGAGTTCCGCGGTACCAGAGGGTACATAACTCTACAATCTGGAATATTCGTGTTATGTCGTTTCAGACATAATACTTCTTCAGGAACTTGCCGTTGATGGGCAACATGAGCAAGTCTCCATTTTGTTTCGCGAGGCGGTAAGCACCGTTGGAGAAGACAGCCTCAATGACAAATGAACCTTCCCACTTTGGCTGGAATTTGTCGGCAGTTTTGTGAGTTATAACCATCGGCCTCCGAACTGCCAGAACGAGATCGCCCACTTGAAACGCTCTGATTTTGACCTTCTTGTTGAAAGCTTCGGAGATTCGGGCTTGATACAGCTCAATTCGTTGTTGAGCTAACATGCGCTTCTCAGCTAGGGCGTCCAACCCTTGTAGTCGGCGATGGTGATTGTCATCTGTTGGCAATCGGTAGGTAAGGGCGATACGGAGTGAGGGGATTTGGGTCTCCAAGGGGAGAACTGCCTCACTTCCGTATACCAAGGAGAATGGTGTGTTCCCGGTGGCCGTTCGTACTGTAGTACGGTACCCCCATAAGCATTCGCCGAGCTTTTCATTCCAGTCGCGTTTGTTCGACGACACGAACTTCTTGAAAAGCTTGATGATCGTTTTGTGAATGCTTCAACCAGACCATTAGCCGCTGGGTTATATGGTATTGAAGCAATATTTTGGATCCGGTGTTTGTCGCAGAACCGATAGAAGGCGTGGCTTGCGAACTACGGACCGTTGTCGTGGATGATCCTTCGGGGTAGTCCAAAGCGATAGATGACGTGATGCTTAAGGAAGCTGATCATTTTTGAAGTCTTGACTTCTGCCAACGGAATAGCCTCCGCCCATTTGGAGAAATAATCAGTGATTGCGATTATAAAGCGATGTCCTCTGGACGAAGGTGGAGTAATCGGACCAATGATGTCCATTCCCCATGCTACGAATGGCCAGGATGCCACCGTCGGGTATAGAAACTCGGATGGCTGATGGATGAAATCTGCGTGGACTTGACAGGGTTTGCATTTTCGTGCATAGTCTATTGCATCTGCAACCATCGTGTGCCAATAATAGCCCATTCGTCGAAGGCGATCCTGTAATTTCGGGCCAGGCTGATGGGCCCCGCAGACGCCGTCATGAGCTTCGCACACGGCTTCTTTGGCTTCTGTACTTGACAGACACCGAAGCAGTAATCCATCATATGATCTCCGATACAGCATTTTTGTCTCTGTATCGTAGAAGAATCTGAGAGAACATCTTCTGATAGAAGTGGCTTCCTTCGGATTCTCTGGCAGGGTGTCGTAGACTACGAAGTCAATGAATGGTTGTCTCCAGTCTGGTGCTTCTTCGACTGTCAGCGCGGAGTAACTCTCAATATATTGAACATTATTCCTGGGACAGACCAACTCATGGCCTATGATGTCAACCAGATGATGAGCATGATTCAGAACTGCTAAGGAAGCGGCGAGGCCTGCTAGGGCATCGGCTTCAATGTTCTGGAGCCTAGGAACGTGTTCTATGAAGAACCCTTCCAAGGACGAGATAATATTAATCGCTATTTGGCGATAGGGGATCATATCTTCATAGCGTACCTCGTATGAACCCCGAATCTGATTGACGATTAGCTGCGAATCGCAATATGCTTCGAGGTATTCTACCCCCAGTTCCTTTGCAAGTCGGAGGCCAATGACGAAAGCATTGTACTCGACCACATTGTTTGAATAGGGCTCCGTGAGGGAATAAGCCCGATTGATCACCAACCCGAAGGAAAAAATCAGCACCACTCCGACTCCAACGACGATGTTGCCCTTGTACCCAGTTCTGGAAGCGTCGTCGAAGAACATTCGCCATATGGTATCATAAGAGGCCACATGTGAGTCGGCAACCTCATCTGGAATCTCTTCGTATATTCTGGTTGACTCCGAACCTGGATGGGCTGCTAAAAAGTCTGCCAGAGCTTGACCTTTAATAGCCTTTTGTGGGACAAAGATCATGTGGTAGGGGGACAACAATATCGCCCATGTAGCGAGGCGAGAGCTGAGTGCCCCTGGCTTGGTCATGAGGACCCTGAGGGGATTGACTCGTGAGATCACATGTATGGTTTGTCCCGTGACATAGTATCGCATCTTCTGAATGACGAACACCAGGGCGAGGCATTCCTTCTTGTAGAAGCATAGAAAAGAATAAAAAAAGACCTATACGGCTCCAACAGATGGATCCCTGTGCGGCTCAGGAGTCCATGCGGCTCAGGGGTCCATACGGCCCGGATAGATCCATGCGGCTCATAAAGAAGCCACGTGGCCTTCAAACAGTTCTTCTCTACATGCGGCTGCATTTAATGCCCTGACGGCTGCTCTGACAAAAAATAGCCATGACAGCTCTAACATAAAGATGCAATGATGACAGACATGATGGCGTGTTCATGGGAAAGAGGAGAAAATCTCCTTACGGCTGGCAAAATCTACCAAGTCCCGAGGCCACTCCATGTGGCTGTCCATCTGTATGCGGCTGCCTGTCCGTGTCCCCATGCGGCTGCCCATCTGCATGCGGCTGCCTATTCCTATGCGGCTGCCCATCTGCATGCGGCTGTCTATCCCCATGCAGCTGTCCATCTGCATGCGGCTGCCTATCCCCATGCGGCTGCCAATCCCCATGCGGCTGCCCATCCCCATGCGGCTGCCCATCCACATACGGCTGCATGTTTCATGCGGCTGAGAGGACCCCCCATATACAGCTCGGCCAGGACGATCCAGTTGAGACACGTGGCGCTCTTTGCTACAATTGAGACACGTGGCAGTCTTATTTTCCCTGGAATTATGGGTGCTAACAAATCCTAACAAAATCAGATTTGTTGCGATCATCATAATGGCCCAGATCAAATCAAATCAAGCAAATTGGACACGTGGCAGGCTATCACAAATCACGAAGATTCATGGCAATCAACATTTATTGCCCACAGAGATTTGATGCAATCTATATTAATTACCTAGATTTGCTACAATCATAATTAATGGCCCAGATTAATTGATCCTTAACTGCCGACTTCTCAAGGAGGTAATCATTTGCAAACCCTAATGATCACACCCCCACTTCTATAAATAGCAATGTGCCATTCCATTGCGAAAGAAAAAAAGGAGGCAGAAGAGGAGGGAGGATTTCTGGAGACCTGGAGACCTGAGAAGAGCGGGAGAATTCAGGAGAGG
This sequence comes from Iris pallida, assembly GCA_029216955.1. Taxonomy (NCBI): domain Eukaryota; kingdom Viridiplantae; phylum Streptophyta; class Magnoliopsida; order Asparagales; family Iridaceae; genus Iris; species Iris pallida. Next base: position 612,496 of record JANAVB010005798.1, on the reverse strand, counting down.
AGAGCAGAGAAAAAGAGAGAGAGCACTACAGAGACATCTAGAGATCTAGCGACCGAAGGCGCAAGGGAGTCTCCCCACACGTCCAAGAGCATTTCTTCACAGGAGCCAAGGCTGTATCCGATCGTCCAAGGAGTAAGGCAGAGCTGCCATCGCTTTCCCGAGCCTCTACCGTCACCCTCCAGAATCTAAAATAAACAATTGTACTTAGATTGCTGTACTTAGGTTTTCGTTCCTAGGCTTTCTTTGTACAAGCGAGTTTGTATTCTGAAGTAAAAGTCCAGTCCTCCGATATAATTGTTCTGTTCTTTTATAATTCATGGCAAAAATGATGGCGACTCTGCTGGGGACAAACTTCTCCACGGTTGAGGAGTTGGTGACGCAATCGGATGCAGCCAAACTTGGCTCCACACAACAGAAGATGGTCGTCCGCTTCGACCAACAGGCGTTTGAAGAAATGCTCTCCGACGGGAGCGCTGGCCCGGTCCAAAAGCGAACCCGCACAAAAAAAGCTCGCAGGGAGTGGAGGCCAAAGTCATTTGCTCCTCCCCAAGCTCTGGACGGAGTACTCTTTGCTGCCGAAGACGGCGAAGGCAACTCTCATGCGGCTCCTCTTCAAGCCATAGAGGACTCTGCTGTCCACAAGTCTGGCAGAGGAAAGCACTATGATGCTGGACTTGCAGGGGCAAAGAGTGATTCTATGTGCTCCAGGAAGAAGCCGAACAAAGGCACTAGCCGCAGGCTGAAGACTCATGCGGCCAAGATTGCCTGCCGCATGCATGATGTCCATGCAGCCGAAACTGCTAGCCGAATGCATAATACGCATGCGGCTAAGATTTCCAGCCGCATGGAGAAGACTTATGCGGCCGAGACTTCCAGCCGCATGAAGAAAGCCCATGCGGCTACGATTGCCAGCCGCATGAAGACTGTTGATTCCAGCCGCATGCTGTCTGCTTCACGCGGCTCAGTCTTCGATCGCCTCTCCTATGGTCCTGATCTCTCATGCTCCCGAGAAAATATGACTGACTCTCTGCAGCACCACTTAGACTCTTCCTACTATGTACCCTCACGTACTAGAGTGAAGAAGTCTAGGGTAGCGCGAGCTTGGCGAGCTCAGTCCGCTGTCCCGACGTCTGACCATCTGAGCATTCCATATACTGTTATGTGGGCCTCTGATGGGAAGTTGTACAGAACCACTCGAGTCCAGCCTCCGGTGGCAAACGGACAGAGTGGTTCCCAAAAGTCTCCCAAAATCTAAGGAGCAAACATGGTCGTTCCAGACCCATCTGACATGCGTGAGGTTATCCTCCACAAACGCAAGGAAAGAGAAGAGACCTCGGTATACAGAGAGTCCTCGCACGGATGTCACTGCACCCAAGTCATTTTCAACTGCTGTTGCAACAACACGACGGTAGGAGAAGACCGGCAGTCCGTCTTTTAAAGATTACAACAGCCGAGCTCAGAGGATGAGGCGCCTCCCGTTGTCTCCTGCAACTCTACTCAAAAAATCTACGCCGATGGGAGAGGGAAGAAAATAAACGTTTCTAGCCCGAAGATTTCAACCACTATGACTAAGAAACTGTCGTCTAAACGGTTGTCCACCACCAGAGTTTTTTTAGGTACCCGTTCAAAGACGAAATCTGCTACAGTGGGAAATTTATCATCCACATCACTGGGGGTTGCTGGAACTGGGTGTAGCACTCCTCCGAACATCCACGACAATTCGATGTTCCAAGGAGACGAGCCGGGGGAAACAACTCTCCCATCAGATACAGCAGGTACCGACGTCCCCGAGGACGTCCACGACTCTCAAGACGAGGCAAGCTCGAAAGTTGGAGGTACTATTCCTTCTGAGTTCGAATCAGAGGAGAACATTCCCACATACCCCGATGACTTCTAGGTACAGGGATTTGATTCGGAGGGCACATCATCCACCGTCCCTTCCACTTCTACTCATGTAAGGACGACATTCATGACAAACGACGAACAAGATGGTCCCAGTGATCGCCAACACATCGACACTCTGGAGGCCATTGTAGAAGCATGGAAAATATTAGAATAATGATCCATGCGGCTCTAAGTAAGAAGCTTATGCGGCCCACCCAGGAGCGGCCCTATGCGGTTCAAAGAAGGCTCACAAATCGCATGCGGCTCGGGAGCGTATGCGGTTCAGCAAGGCATATGCGGCTCGATGGACGCCAGGTGTGATCTTTTCCTACAGCTGGTCGTTTGAGGAGTAGCCTCATTTATTGTTCCAGCACGATTCACTGTGACGGCCCTGACATAAAGTTTCATAATGGCCTTGCCATAATGACTGACTCCTCGGGAAAAGAAAAAAATCTCTGACCAAATCCGTCAGAAGTCCCAGATTGCCACGTGGCAATCAGTCATATGCGGCTCCCTGAGAACCCGTTCCATGCGGTTCGATACAATGCTAGCTCATGCGGCTCCTTAGGAATACATTTCCTGCTGCCCAATACAACACCAGCTCATGCGGCTCACAAAGATTACGCATATGCGGCTCGATGAAGCATCGTCCTATGCGGCTTACAAAGAGTATCTCTCTGCGGTTCGAGGATCGTCAATCCTATGCGGCTCTGACAGGACTCACAATTAGGACACGTGGCATGGGATCAATAAGAGATTTAACCGAATCTCAACAAATATATTTGACATCATCGTCATAATTACTGAGATCAGGGCATATCATTTATCATCAAGCTAATGGGACACATGGTGAGCAATCAGACATTGGCATAATCAATCACGAGGATTTAAAGCAGCTAGCATTAATTGCTCATGAGATACGATGCTATCCGCGTTAATGGCCGAGATTCACTGTAATCAGGATCAAGGGTTCAGATAGAATGAAGGAGCGCCGACATTTCAAACAGATAATCATTAGCAAACCCTAATGATCACCCCCCCACTCTTATAAATAGCCAGCATCATTCCCTTAAAAAGAAAAAGAGAGAGGTGAGGTCGACAACAAAAGAATAAAAAAAAAGGGAGAGAGATCTACACAGAGAGAGCTCCCCCTTTCTTCTTGATAATCACAGAGAGAGAGAGAAGCCAGGAGAGCAATCCGAGGAGAGCAAGAAGAGCATTTCTTCATCAAACGTCGAGTAGATCTTCCCCGAGCCAAGGCTACATACTGATCGTCCAAGGAGTAAGGCAGAGCGGCCGTCGCTTTCCCGAGCCTCTATCGTCACCCCCCAGAATCAAAAATAAACAATCGTACTTAGTCTGCTGTACCTAGGTTTTCGTCCCTAGGCTTTCTTTGTACGAGCGAGTTTGTATTGTGAGTCTAAGTTCAGTCCTCCGATAATTGTTCTGTTCTTTTACAATCAATGGCAAACACGATGGCGACTCTGCTGGGGACTAACTTCTCCACGGCTGAGGAGTTGGTGACGCAATCAGATGCAGCCAAACTTGGCTCCACACAAAAGAAGATGGTCGTCCGCTTCGACCAACAGGCGTTCGAAGAGATGCTCTCTGAAGGCAGCGCTGGCCCGGTCCAGAAGCGCACCCACACCACGAAGTCTCACAAAGAATGGAGACCGAAGTCATTTGCTCCTCCTCAAGCCCTCGATGGGAAGCCCTCTGTTACTCAAGACGGCGAGAAGGATTCTCCTGCGGTCCCACTTCAGATCGTAGACAACTCTACTGTCCCCAAGTCCGACAGAAGAAAACATTATGATGCTGGACTTGCAGGGACAAAGAAGGACTCTACGCGGACCGAACCGCAGAAGAATATTAGCCGTAAGAAGAAAGCCCATGCGGCTACATCCGCCAACCGCATGAAGAAAACTCATGCGGCTACTTCTGTTAGCCGCATAACTTATGCGACTACAGTTCCCGACAGCATGGATGAGACTCATGCGGCCAGTAAAGTCAATCGTTTGCAGAAAACCCATGCAGCCACAGATGCCAACCGCATGCGGCCAGCCTGCACGGTCGCGACCCCTAGCCGCATAAGAACTCGTCCGATGACAGGAGACAACCGCATGCAGACAGCCTGCACGGTTTTCGCTCCCAGCCGCATAGCATCTGCTCCATGCTCCTCTCGATCAGTTTTCGACCGTCTCTCGTACGGTCCGAACCCTGATGACTCTCTGGATGATAAGCCAGACTCTGTGATGTTCAACGTGGACTCTTCCTATTATGCACCCACGAGTGCTAGAAAGAAGAAGTCTAGGGCAGCACGGGCTCATCAAGCCCAGACAGTTGCCCCAACCTCTGACTATCAGGGCGTCCTGCTGATTATCACACGGGCCTTTGATGGGAAGTTGTACAGAACCGCTCGAGTCCAATCCCCGGCGGCGAACGAACATAGTGGTCCCTCTGACCTGCGGGAGACGATCCTCCACAAGCGCAAGGAAAGAGAAGGGGCCTCGGCGTGCAAAGAATCCTCACATGGACGTCACTGCACCCAGATCATCGTCAACTGCTGCTGCAACAACGCAACAGTGACGGAAGATCGTCCGTCCGTCTTCCACAGACTACAGCACCCGAACTCAGAAGATGAGGCACCTCCTGTTGTCTCCTGCAATTTCGCTCAGAAGGTCCCCGTCGAGGGGAGAGGGAAGAAGACAAGCATCTCCAGTCCAAAGATATCAGCCGCTACATCTAAGAAGTTGTCGGCTAAACGGTTACCCTCCACCGGAGTATACCAACACACCCGTTCGAAGACAAAATCTGCTGCAACAGGAGGCTCATCGTCCCCGACCCTGAGGGTCGTAGGAGCTGGGGGTAGTACTCCTCCGAACGTCCACAATAATCCAATGTTTCAAGGAGACAAACCCCGAGAAACAACCCTCCCATCGGGTATAACAGATGCTGATGTCCCCGAGGACATCCACGATTCTCTAGACGAAGCAACCTCCGAAGCTGGAGGTAGTGTTCCTTCCGAGTCCGAACCTGAAGAGAACATCCCCACATATCCAGATGATTTCTCGACGCATGGGTACGACTCGGAGGGTACATCCTCCACCACTCCCTCCGTCACTCCTCACGTGAAGACGGTATTCATGACAGACAGCAATCAAGGCGGTTCCAGCGATCGCCAGCGCATCGACACTTTGGAGGCCATATTGCATGCCTTAGTCAAGTCTGTAAACAAGATCAAAGCGGCACTTCCTACTCTGCAGGGAGTGACACCTGGCCAGACAAGCACGGGTCCCGCAATCAACGTAGATTCAAATTCAGCGGCGCCAAACCAGGGAAATAATCCTCCCGAGATAACGGCCCCTACCGCGACAGATGAGGCCCGAGAAGTAAGAAGAGTGGTTTAGGAGCTCCGAGCAATGTTCTACGCCAGAGAAAACTCTCAAGACCTCAGAATACGGCAACCATATCCTGCTGAATGAAGGGATGTTCCTTTTCCGCCAAGATATAAGCCGTTCAATATCAACCCATATGATGGCAAGACTTCAGCAAGTCGATACATCACTTACTTTGAGGTCACTACCGACCATCTGCCCCATGATGACGCTATTCTCACGCGTTATTCATTGGGGCATTGGAAGGAGTCGCCTTCGATTGGTACCGCAATCTGCCAGACAATTGCATCCACTCCTTCGCTGGCTTCAAACGCTTGTTCTTGGAGAGGTTTTATGAGGTAGGACAGGACGTGACGATGTCTACCCTCATGGACGTCGTTCAAGGAGAGAAAGAACTGACGAGAAATTACATTGAGCGGTTTCGTCAAACCGCAATGAAGTTACCATCTGGCAACCCGGACTCTTCTTTGATTGAAATTTGCCAAAAGAGACTACTTCCAACAATTAGTCTCTGGATGGGCGAAAGTCAGTTCAAGGACTGGAAGGCTTTTATCATCAGTGCTACAAGTGCTGAAGAACGATTGAAGAAGGCTCGCCAACTGGGGTTGCATATCTCGGAGGGAGAGAACAAGAGCAAGCGTCCCAACACCAGCAACGACAATGGGGATAGCCCCTCCAACAACCGGGACAACAAAGGCAAGCAGGCTATGGTAACCGATACAGCCTAGAAGCCCGAGCCACAGCCAGCAGACAAATAATGGCCTCAAATCACTTATTCCTTTGAAGACGGCCACGTCAAGCCTATCTTGGACATGCTTATACAAGGAGATAGGATTCAGCTTCCTCCACCAAGACGGGAGCCTCGGCCGGCTGATCTGGAGAACCCAAAGTTCTGCCATTACCATCGCTACGTCCACCATGCTACACACGACTGCTACCAACTGAAACGGTATATCCAAAACCTCTTCGATTCGAACGCCATGGCCATCGATTTCGAAGAGGTAACCGTGGCAGCCAATATGGTGTCCGTACAATTCGGCAGCTTCCCTCCAACAGAGACTCAGGACGGGGTTATACCCATCCCTCTGGCAACAATGGAGATTGCTAATCTGCCGCCTGCTCGCGATCAAGCCGCTGGTCTAATACCTCTCACCACATCACGAGGGGAAATCATGTGGGTCCATCCGGACCTAGTCCACGAGGTAACTCAGCCCTCTCCACCTTCTAAAAGAAAAAGTGAAAAAGTCAGATCCTGCTGCACTACCTCGGCGGAAGAAGAGGAAGTCTCGGCCGTCACTAGTCGGTCCGGAACACAAGCCCAACCGGTGACCGAAAGCGCGACTGATGATCATCCGCCTACTACAACTGATGCTCCGGGACCGGCTCAGCCTTCGACGACCGACAAGCCTAGGCCGAAGGAGACTCGCTTCGACAAGTCCCTCCGGAAGGAGACACCTCAGGGGCTGGAGAGGCCCTACAACTTCGACATCTTAGCACAATTAGCTAATACCCCGGCCAAGTTGTCTTTATATGAACTCCTCAGGCTCTCAAAGGATGTCCGCACGGCTTTAAGTGAGGCGCTCCAAAATGCCGACGCATACTTGGCTCAGGTCAACCTCACGGGAGATAACCAACCTGCAGAGCTCCAAGATAGTGCGTGTATGGGAGCAATGCCCAATATCGTCTTCTCTCCGCAAGATATGCTCATCAAAACTAACCTGCATGATCGCCCGCTATACTATACTGGATACATCGGTGACATAAAGGTGGACCGAATGCACATTGATCCTGGGTCCTCTATAAGCATCATTCCGAAGGGTCTGCTACATCATCTTCGCATTCTGATGCATCGCCTGACACCTACAAGCACCGCCATTAGCGGTTTCAATTCGGGCAGGAGCTACCCAATAGGGAAGATCCGTTTGAAGTGTCAGATCGGCGATCTCCAATCAGAAGTCACCTGTTATGTCATAGATGCCGACACTTCTTACAATATCCTTCTGGGGCGGCCTTGGATACACGATTACATGATCGTGCCTTCCACGCTACACCAGTGCTTCAAATATGTCGATAAGCACGGCTTCGTGAGGACAGAGTTTGCCGATATCGATCCCTTCAAGGGGGTCGAATCTTATTACTCAGACTCCTGTCTGTACAAAAAATCAAAGAAGCATCTGGTCGAAGAAGATGTGCAAGCTCACAACGAGACGGCTACAGGATCAGAAGAACCTCTAACGATCCACCTTCAGGCTCGCAAACCGGGCAATTTCGCACCTCTTACGGCCACTCTGCGTAAGGACGCAATCAGTCTCTCCGCACAAGAAGAACAAATGAGAATCCGGTTGCCAAGGTCCGGCCAAGCGCCGAGACCCATAACAGGGCCACTTACCATCAGACTACCGAGAGTCGGTCAGCTCCAAACGGAGAAGCCCAATCCCTCCGACAGACCGCTCACAATACGCATTCCCAAGAAGATTCTTTACTCCGATGCGAGGTCTGACACTTCTAGCGAACCAGCCACCCCTCGCCTCACATCAAGTACCAAACTGGGGATTGCTAGTTTACCAACAACTCTACGATCTGCTCCGCCAGTTGAGCCTCTGAAGATTAAGCTGACTAGGTCGTCCTCTCAGTCTTCATTTATACAGGGGGTGGCCGAAGAAGAACCAGAATTGGCCAAGTATGTGGCTGCCCACTCCGATACCCCTTCCGCAGATGATGTAATCCCTCTAGAAAAGATACCCTACTTCATCAATAAAGGGTTATCTTTGAACTACACCGAGCTCAATAAGCTATGTATAATGTATGCTATGGAATACGGTATAGGCACTCACCTACATACACAGGTGACAAACGTGTACACCGCCATCCGACTTACTCCAGCAGAAGACACTTACCGAATAGTCAAGGGAGGGGACCACCCGATCATCTTCGGCCGAACAAACAACCCACATCCCCCCGCTATGGAAGAAGTCGACTTCGGGTCAGATGCCGGAAGACTGCCTCTGTATCTCTATAGCCCTTAATCCAAATATCTCATGCAGAAGCAGGGGTACGATCTAGAGACAACGCCAGGACTGAACTACGGCACTGGACGACGATTATCTTTGAAGACACCAGCCCCGACGGGCAAACCACGGAACTACTATAACAAAACCCGATACGATTTAGGGTATGTAACGCCTACTACGACCCCTGAAAGCTTAGATGAAGAATGCGACTGGCAGTCACATTCAACCGGATCACCGACTTCCGACTCAGATACCAGCATCGGAGATGTGTTCAGACAAGTCATGTCAGTCAACATGGCATTCACCGATGCTTACGAGGAAGACGAAGACATCCCCGAAATCCTTGAGCTAGAACCATGGGCCCAGCAATTAGACGCACAATAGGAAAAGCGGTTCGAACTGAGAGAACCTCCTACCGAAGATGAGGTCATACAAGTGGATCTCGACAGCGAATCTTCTCCAAAATCGATCTTTATCAGTAAAAGCCTAACTGACGAAGAACGAGAATCGCTGTTAGTACTCGTCAGCAAATACTTTGATGTGTTCGCCTGGAGCTATGAAGACATGCCGGGATTAAATCCTGACATCGCTCTCCACAAACTTAATATACGGCCAGATGCAAAGCCAGTCAAGCAGCAACAACGACGCTTTCGCCCAGGTGTCATGGATGCAATCGAAACTGAAGTCAACAAGTTAATAGCCAGCGGCTTCATTCGTGAAGAGCAACATCCTGATTGGGTCGCCAATATAGTACCCGTCCTCAAGAAAAATAGGAAGGTTCGAATCTGCATCGACTTCCGCAACCTGAACGAGGCATGCCCCAAAGATGAATTTCCCCTTCCCATTACAGACATCATGATCGACAACACATGCGGCTTCGAACGTATGTCATTCATGGATGGATTCTCGGGGTATAATCAAATCAAGATGTCTCCCGACGACGAAAAGTACACATCATTCCGAACGCCGATTGGTACATACTGCTACACAGTCATGCCATTCGGTTTGAAGAATGCTGGCGCTACATATCAGCGGGCTATGAGCATCATTTTCTGAGAACATTTACGCAAAACAGTAGAATGCTATGTCGACGACATCGCCGTCAAGAGTCACCATAAAGAAGATCATCTGCAAGACCTGAGAATGGTATTCGACCTGACGAGAGCCCAAAACCTGAAGATGAACCCTACGAAATCATTCTTGGGCGTATCCAGCGGAAAATTCTTAGGCTTCATCATCACGGCACGGGGCATCCATGTAGACCCTGAGAAGACGAAGGCAATCATGGAGATGGGTCCCCCGAAAAATCTTCGCGAACTCAGAGGCCTCCAAGGGAGGCTAGCTTACATCAGGAGGTTCATTTCCAACCTCTCCAGGCGATGCCGACCGTTCACACATCTCATGAAGAAGGGAGTCTCATTCGTATGGGACGAGGAATGCCAGCGTGCTTTCGACGACATCAAAGAATATTTGTCGAATCCCCCAGTTCTGGTGGCCCCGGTCCCCGGAAAACCATTCCTGCTCTACGTACGAGCAATGGAACACTCCCTTGGTGCCCTGCTAGCACAGAATAACGATGCAGGCCACGAGCAGGCCATATATTATCTCAGCCGGATGATGATCGGGCCAGAACATCGATACACCGCCATAGAGAAGGAGTGTCTCGCTCTGGTATTCGCTATTCAAAAGACGCGGCACTGTCACAGGACAAACCATACATGTGATCTCGCGAGTCAACCCCCTCAGAATCCTCATGACTAAACCAGGGGCCCTCAGCTCTCGCCTCGCCACATGGGCAATATTACTGTCCCCCTATCATATGATCTTCGTCCCGCAAAAGGCTGTTAAGGGTCAAGCCCTAGCAGACTTTTTGGCAGCCCACCCAGGATCGGAGTCATCCAGAATCTATAAAGAGATCCCAGACGAGGTCGCCGTTTCGAATACATCCACCCACGATAACATATGGCGAATGTTCTTCGATGGCGCCTCAAGGACCGGACCCAAGGGAAATATCGTCGTCGGGGTCGGAGTGGTATTAATTTCTCCTACTGGGCTGGTGATCAATCGTGCCTACTCCCTCACGGAACCCTGCTCCAACAATGTGGCCGAATATAACGTCTGGTCATTGGCCTCCAACTTGCAAAAGAGCTAGAGGTAGAATACCTTGAAGCATACGGCGACTCCCAACTAATCGTCAATCAGATCAGGGGCTCATACGAGGTTCGCTATGAAGACATGATCCCCTACCATCAAATTGCGATCAACATTATCTCATCATTTGAGGGATTCTTCATCGAGCACGTCCCCAGACTCCAAAATATCGAAGCTGATGCCCTAGCAGGCCTGGCTGCTTCCCTAGCAGTGCCAAATCACTCTCATCATTCGGTCGATGTAATCGGCCATGAGCTGGTCTGTCCCAAGAACAACGTTCAAGCCATGGCGAGTTATTCTGCTCAGATGATCGACGAAGCGCCAGACTGGAGACAACCATTCATAGACTTCGTGGTCTACGACATCCTGCCCGAGAACCCGAAGGAGGCTACTTCTATCAGACGGCGTTCTCTCAGGTTCTTCTACGATACAGAGACGAAAATGCTGTATCGCCGCTCCTACGACGGATTACTACTTCGGTGCTTGTCGAACGCAGAAGCCAAAGAAGCCGTACGAGAGGCTCATGACGGTGTCTGCGGAGCCTATCAGCCTGGCCCTAAGCTGCAAGACCGCCTTCGCCGGATGGGCTACTACTGGCCCACGATGGTGGCTGATGTAATAGATTATGCCCGAAAATGCAAGGCCTGCCAAGTCCACGCAGACTTCATTCACCAACCATCCGAATTTCTACATCCGACAGTAGCGTCCTGGCCATTGAAGCATGGGGAATGGATATCATTGGTCCAATCACCCCACCTTCCTCCCGAGGACATCGCTTCATACTTGCGATCACTGATTATTTCTCCAAATAGGCGGAAGCTGTCCCACTCGCAGAAGTTAAAACTTCAAACGTGATCAGCTTTCTTAAGCATCACGTTATCTATCGCTTCGGACTACCACGAAGAATCATCCATGATAATGGTCCACAGTTTATAATCCATGCATTCTACCGATTCTGCGATAAGCACCACATTCAGAATGTCGCTTCGATACCATACAACCCGGCAGCAAACGGGTTGGCAGAGGCATTCAACAAAACAATCATCAAGCTCCTCAAGAAGTTTGTCTCCTCCAACAAACGCGACTGGAACGAGAAGCTCGACGAGTGCCTATGGGCTTATCGTACCACGGTTCGAACAGCCACCGGGAATACACCATTCTCTCTGGTGTACGGGAGCGAAGCAGTCCTCCCTTTGGAGACTCAGATCCCCTCACTCCGCGTCGCCCTCACTTATCAATTGACGACGGATGATAACTACCGACGACGACTACAAGAGTTGGAGGCTTTAGATGAAAAGCGCCTCCTAGCTCAGCAAAGGATCGAGCTATACCAAGCACGCATCTCCGGAGCCTTCAACAAGAAAGTTAAAATCAGAACATTCTAAGTGGGTGATCTTGTTCTGGCAGTCCGGAGGCCGATGGTCATGACTCACAAGACCACCGGTAAGTTCCAGCCAAAATGGGAAGGTCCATTTGTCATCGAGACCGTGTTCTCCAACGGCGCCTACCGCCTCGCTAAGCAGAACAGAGATTTACTTATGTTGCCCGTCAACGGCAAGTTCCTGAAGAAATACTATGTTTGAACATCATTCTCCAGATTATCGAGTCATGTACTCCTTTAGTACCACTGAACTCTCATCCATTATTCTCCAGATTATCTAGTCATGTACCCCTTTAGTACCACTGAACACTCATCCACCCTATTTCAAATCATCAAGTCATGTACCCTTTAGTACCACTGAACCCACCACATTTCAGATTATCGAGCCATGTACCCGCTGGTGTCGCTGAACTCTTCCTTCCACAAAACATCTCAAATTACCAAGTCATGTATCCGCTGGTACCTCTGAACTTACACTTTGATTCCAAAATATATGGATTGTCGAGTTATGTACCCGCTGGTACCCCTGAACTTACATCCCGGTCACTCTTTTGGAAGAAAGTCATGTATAACCGTACCTCTGAACTTTCTTCCTGAAAGAGATCCTTCCTTATGATCCACTACCCGCACTCCCAGTGCACAAAAAGGGTAGTCGATCCACCAATTTCCGAAACGACCATGTCCTCATTACCTCTGAGTCGTCTTCACTTCCACCAAAAACAAACCGCCCCCTCGTATAGAACTTCCATGTTCTCCTACCTCTGAGTCGTTCTATGTACCCAATCTTCATTGAGCCCACTCCTGCCATGTCCTCACTACCTCTGAGTGGGAAGGCTCCGTCGAAGAAATCGTCATATTTGCCATGTCCACATTACCTCTGAGCAAGTATGTCGATCCTCTTTTAACCTATTATCTGTACCCACAACCGGAGTACGACAAGGATAATAGGTCCACAAATGTCCCCTGTTGACCACAAATGTCCTCTGTTGACCACAAATGTCCTCTGTTGACCACAAATAGCTTCCGTAAAGTCTCCCATGCCATGTTCTCATTACCGCTGAGCAGGAAGATTTTACGATAAAACCTTCACGTTTGCCATGTCATCATAACCTCTGAGCAAATATGATTGGTTTCCTTTCATCCTATTATTCGTATCCTGAACCAGGGTACGCCAAGGATAATAGGCCCACAAATATCCCTTGCTAAGCTTCTTAGCATAAATCCACCATCTTACCATGCCCCGGGAGCCCTGCTGCTCTACGGCATTCCTTTTTCCAACACCAGGAACACCCATGACCACTTTGCCATGGCTGCTCCAAACATCCTATCTAAACTGTTATCCGTACCTAAAACTAAGGTACGCCTAGGGTAACAGGTCCACAAATAAATCCCCCAGCAAGTCCAAATTCCATAAACACCGCAAGTGCAAGAAAGAAAAGATGAGTTGAAACATGCTCATTTATTCAAAAATCAAAGGGCTACATCAGCAGGGATCCTCCCCCCAAAAGGCGGCGTTAAATCAAATCAAAGGCACTTAATGAAGATTTGCACACGTGTTCAGAACACGTGGCAACCAGTTTATGCGGCCAGATAAATTTATGCGGCTAAGGCACTTATGTGGCTAGGAAGCTCAGGCAGACAGAAAAATCCTATGCGGCATGAACGGGGCCATGCTTCTTGTTCAAAGTATTCCAATTTTTACAAATTGAAAACTTTGAAGGGGGTCCTGTAGAAGCATGGAAAATATTAGAATAATGATCCATGCGGCTCTGAGTAAGAAGCTTATGCGGCCCACCCAGGAGCGGCCCTATGCGGTTCAAAGAAGACTCACAAATCGTATGCGGCTCGGGAGCGTATGCGGTTCAGCAAGGCATATGCGGCTCGATGGACGCCAGGTGTGATCTTTCCCTACAGCTGGTCGTTTGAGGAGTGGCCTCATTTATTGTTCCATCACGATTCACTGTGACGGCCCTGACATAAAGTTTCATAATGGCCTTGCCATAATGACTGACTCCTCGGGAAAAGAAGAAAATCTCTAACCAAATCCGTCAGAAGTCCCAGATTGCCACATGGCAATCAGTCATATGCGGCTCCCTGAGAACCCATTCCATACGGTTCGATACAACGCTAGCTCATGCGGCTCCCTAGGAATACATTCCCTGCGGCCCAATACAACACCAGCTCATACGGCTCACAAAGATTACGCATATGCGGCTCGATGAAGCATCGTCCTATGCGGCTTACAAAGAGTATCTCTCTGCGGTTCGAGGATCATCAATCCTATGCGGCTATGACAGGACTCACAATTAAGACACGTGGCATGGGATCAATAAGAGATTTATACGAATCTCAACAAATATATTTGACATCATCGTCATAATTACTGAGATCAGGGCATATCATTTATCATCAAGCTAATGGGACACGTGGCGAGCAATCAGACATTGGCATAATCAATCACGAGGATTTAAAGCAGCTAGCATTAATTGCTCATGAGATACGATGCTATCCGCGTTAATGGTCGAGATTCACTGTAATCAGGATCAAGGGTTCAGATAGAATGAAGGAGCACCGACATTTCAAACAGATAATCATTAGCAAACCCTAATGATCACCCCCCACTCTTATAAATAGCCAGCATCATTCCCTTGAAAAGAAAAAGAGAGAGGAGAGGTCGGCAACAAAAGAATAAAAAAAAGGGAGAGAGATCTACACAGAGAGAGCTCCCCCTTTCTTCTTGATAATCACAGAGAGAGAGAAGCCAGGAGAGCAATCCGAGGAGAGCAAGAAGAGCGTTTCTTCATCAAACGTCGAGTAGATCTTCCCCGAGCCAAGGCTACATACTGATCGTCCAAGGAGTAAGGCAGAGCGGCCGTCGCTTTCCCGAGCCTCTATCATCACCCCCCAGAATCAAAAATAAACAATCGTACTTAGTCTGCTGTACCTAGGTTTTTGTCCCTAGGCTTTCTTTGTACGAGCGAGTTTGTATTGTGAGTCTAAGTTCAGTCCTCCGATAATTGTTCTGTTCTTTTACAATCAATGGCAAACAGCCATATTGCGCAATTTGGTCAAATCGGTGGACGAGATCAAAGCAGCCCTCCCTACTCTGCAAGGAGGGACGCCTGGCTAAACAAGCTTGGGTCCCACGGTCAATGCGGACTCGAACTTAGCGGCACCAAACCTGGGCAATAATACTCCTGAAATGTCAGCTCCTACAACAACAGACGAGGCCAGGAAGGTAAAAAGAGAGGTCCAGGAGCTCCGGCCCATGTTCCATGCCCGAGAAAACTGCCAAGACCTCAGGATACGACAACCATATTCCGCTGCATGGAGATGAGTCCCCCGAGAAATCTCCGAGAACACCGAGGCCTTCATGGGAGGTTAGCTTACATCAGGAGGTTCATCTCCAACCTCTCCGGGCGATGTCAGCCATTCACCCATTTCATGAAGAAGGGCGTCTCATACGTATGGGATGAAGAATGCCAGCGTGCCTTCGACAGCATCAAAGAATATTTGTCGAACCCTCCAGTCCTGGTGACCCCGGTTGCTGGAAAACCATTCCTGCTCTATGTACGAGCAATAGAGCATTCCCTCGGCTCTCTGCTAGCACAAAACAACGATACAGGCCATGAGCAAGTTATATATTATCTCAGCCGAATGATGATCGAGCCAGAGCACCGGTATACTACCGTGGAGAAGGAATGCCTCGCCCTGTTGTTCGCCATTCAAAAGACGCAACACTATGTCACAGGGCAAACCATACATGTGATATCACGAGTCAACCCCCTCAGGGTCCTCATGACTAAACCAGGGGCACTCAGCTCTCGCCTTGCTACATGGGCAATATTACTGTCCCCCTACCATATGATCTTCGTCCCACAAAAGGCTGTTAAAGGTCAAGCTCTGGCAGACTTTCTAGCAGCCCACCCAGACTCGGAGTCGGCCAGAATATACGAAGAAATCCCAGATGAGGTCGTCGACTCGCATGCAGCCTCTCTCGATGATATATGGCGAATGTTCTTCGACGGTGCCTCAAGGACCGGACCTAAGGGCAACATCGTCGTCGGAGTCGGGGTGGTGCTGGTTTCTCCTTCCGGATTGGTGATCAATCGCGCTTACTCCCTCACAGAACCCTGCTCTAACAATGTGGCCGAGTATAACGCTTTAGTCATTGGCCGCTAACTTGCAAGAGAGCTGGGGGTAGAATATCTTGAAGTATACGACGATTCACAGTTAATTATCAATCAGATCCGGGGTTCATACGAAGTCCGCCATAAAGACATGATCCCCTATCACCAAATAGCGATCAACATCATCTCGTCATTTGAAGGGTTCTTTATCGAACACGTCCCCAGACTCTAAAATATCGAAGCCGATGCCTTAGCAGGCCTTGCCGCTTCCCTAGCGGTTCCAAACTATGCTCATCAATCGGTGGATGTGATAGGCCATGAACTGGTCTATCCCAAGAACAACGTTCAATTTGTAGCGAGTTATTCCGCTCAGACGATCGACAAAGCACCAGACTGGAGACAATCATTCATTGACTTCGTAGTCTTAGATATTCTGCCAAAGGACCCAAAGGAAGCCACCTCCATCAGAAGGCGTTCTCTCAGATTCTTCTACGATACAGAGACGAAAATGCTATATCGCCGATCCTATGATGGATTATTGCTTCGATGTCTGTCAAACGCAGAAGCCAAAGAAGCCGTACGCGAAGCCCATGACGGTGTCTGCGGGGCCCATCAGCCTGGACCAAAATTGCAAGACCGTCTTCGCCGAATGGGCTACTACTGGCCTACTATTGTTGCAGATGCGATAGACTATGCAAGAAAGTGCAAAGCCTGCCAAGTCCATGCGGACATCATCTACCAGCCATCCGAATTTCTACATCCGACAGTAGCATCCTGGCCATTCGAAGCATGGGGAATGGATATCATCGGTCCGATCACTCCACCTTCTTCCCGAGGACATCGCTTCATACTCGCCATCACATATTACTTCTCCAAATGGGCAAAAGCTGTTCCGCTTGCAGAAGTGAAGACTTCAAACGTGATCAACTTCCTCAAGCATCACGTCATCTATCGCTTTAGACTGCCCCGAAGGATCATATATGATAATGGTCCGCAGTTCGTAAGCCATGCCTTCTATCGGTTCTGCGACAAACACCGAATTCAGAATATTGCTTCGATGCCATACAATCCGGCAGCGAATGGATTGGCAGAAGCATTCAACAAAACCATCATCAAGTAGCTCAAAAAGTTCGTATCGTCCAACAAACGCGACTGGAACGAGAAGCTTGGTGAATACTTTTGGGCGTACCGTACTACAGTCCGAACAGCCACAGGGAAGACACCATTCTCCCTGGTGTACGGGAGTGAGGCAGTTCTCCCATTGGAGACTCAAATACCCTCGTTCCGTGTCGCTCTCTCTTACCAATTGACGACGGACGATAACTACTGTCGTCGGCTACAAGAGCTGGAGGCCTTAGATAAAAAGCGCCTATTAGCTCAGCAACGAATCGAGCTATACCAAGCACGCATCTCCGGAGCCTTCAACAAGAAGGTTAAAATCAGAACATTCCAAGTAGGCGATCTCGTTCTGGCAGTTCGGAGGCCGATGGTTATGACTCACAAAACCGCCGGCAAATTCCAGCCAAAGTGGGAAGGGCCATTCATCATTGAGGCTGTATTCTCTAACGGTGCTTATCGCCTCACGAAAGAAAATGGAGACTTGCTCATGTTGCCCGTCAACGGCAAGTTCTTGAAGAAATATTATGTCTAAACGACATTCTCCAAATATCCCAGATTATTGAGTTATGTACCCGCCGGTAGCGCTGAACTCACATTCACAAAATCCCAGATTAATGAGTTATGTACCCTCCAGTACCGCTGAACTCGTATTCACAAAATCCAGAGTTATGTACCCGCTGGTACCGCTGAACTCATATCCCGACTACAAATCTTCCAGAACGACGAGTCATATACTTTTTTGTACCACTGAACTTACATGCCGACTCCTGCTCTCCCAGATTATCGAGTTATGTACCCGCAGGTACCGCTGAACTTACACTCTGGTCACTACAGATAAATCTATATCGCCCCTCCTAGGTAGTAAGTCATGTATATAGAAGCATGGAAAAAAATAAAATCCATGCGGCCAGGGAGCCTCATGCGGCTCAGAGAGTTCATGCGGCTCAAGGATCCATGCGGCTCAAGCGTCTATGCGGCTCAAACAAGTTCTATACGGCTCAGAGAGGAGCCACGTGGCCTGCAAACAGCTCTTCCATTTGTCCTTTACTGTATTAAATGCCTTGACGGCTGACAGCTCTAACACATGACAGCCCTGACACAAAAATATAATTATGACTCCGTCATAATGGCAGACTCCTAGGGAAATAAAGGAAATCTCTGACACAATCTTCCGAAATCCAGAAACCTTCTTAAGGACTTGACACGTGGACAGTCGCATGCGGCTCAAGTAGAGACCACCCCATACGGCTGAAGCGGAGGCTGTCCCATGCGGCTCACGAAGACTATCCCCATGCGGCTCACGAAGGCTATCCCCATGCGGCTCACGAGGACTATCTCCATGCGGTTCACGAAGAAGGCACCCATCATGCGGTCACCTACACTCATGCGGCTCAGATCATCACCATGCGGTTCAAATGTTCAGGGGGCCACTCTCAAGCAGCCTTGACATGTGGCCAGCCTTATGCGGCTCAATGAGGAGCAACCTTCCTACGGCTCAGATTTCTGCAGTGGCTCGCGGTTAAGACACGTGGCATGATAGCGGGACACGTGGCATCAAACCGATCAAAATCCATCAACAAATCCTAATAAAATATTGGGATCAAATCAGATCATTTGTAATCAAGCAAATTAATGACACGTGTCGGGAAATCCGAGGTTGGCATGACAAATCAGAAGGATTTATGGCAATCATCATTAATTATCCATAAAAGATTTGATACAATCACATTTATTGCTCAAATCTTGTATATTCAAGATGAACGGCCCAGATCCATTGATCCTTAGCCGCCGACTTTTAAGAATGGGCAATCATTACAAACCCTAATGATGTCCTCTACTCTTATAAATAGCAAGGTGCCATTCCCTTGTGAAGAAGGAGATTCTCGGATAAAAAAAGAGAGAGAGACATAGAGAGCCATAGAGCTAGAGAGAGAATATACAGAGCCTGAAAGGAGAGCATTTCTTCAGCAACGCCAAGCAGTTCTTTTACAGAGTCAAGGCTGCACCCGATCGTCCAAGGAGTAAGGCAGAGCTGCCGTCGCTTTCCCGAGCCTCTACCGTCACCCCCCCAGAATCTAAAATAAATAATTTTACTTAGATTGTTGTACCTAGATTTTCGTCCCTAGGCTTTCTTTGTACAATCGAGTTTGTATTATGAAGTAAAAGTCCAGTCCTCCGATAATTGTTCTGCTCTTTTATATTTCATGGCAAACACGATGGGAACTCTGCTGGGGACAAACTTCTCCACGGCTAAGGAGTTGGTGATGCAATCGGATGCAGCCAAACTTGGCTCCATGCAACAGAAGATGGTCGTCCGCTTCGACCAACAGGCGTTTGAAGAAATGCACTCTGAGGGAAGCGCTGGCCCGGTCCAGAAGCAGACCCGCACAAAGAAAGCACGCAGCGAGTGGAGGCCAAAATCATTTGCTCCTCCCCAAGCTCTGGACGGAGTACTCTCTGCTGCCCAAGACGGCAAAGGCGACTCTCATACGGCCCTACTTCGAGCCATAGTGGACTCTGCTGTCCCCAAGTCCGGAAGAGAAAAGCACTACGATGCTGGACTTGCAGGGGCAAAGAGTGATTCTATGTGCTCCAGGAAGAAACCAAACAAGGGCACTAGCCGCAAGACGAAGACTCATGCGGCCAAGATTGCCAGCCGCATGAATGATGACCATGCGGCCGAGACTGCTAGCCAAATGTATTATACTCATGCGGCCAGGATTTCCAGCCACATGGAGAATACTCATACGGCTAGGATGTCCGGCCGCATGGAGAAGACCTATGCGACTACGCCTGCCAGCCGCATGAAGATTATTGATGCCAGCCGCATGACGCCTACTCCACGTGGCTCTATCTTCGACCGCCTCTCCTATGGTCCTGATCTCTTGTGCTCCCAAGAAGACATGTCTGACTCTCTCCAGTACCACTTAAACTCTTCCTACTATGTGCCCTCACGTACTAGAGTAAAAAGTCTAAGACAGCACGAGCTTGGTAAGTTCGGTCTGCTGATTCGACCTCTGACCATCCGAGCGTCCTACATACTATTATGCGTGCCTCAGATGGGAAGTTGTACAAAACCACTCGAGTCCAGCCCCCGGCGGTAAACGGACAGAGAGGTTCCTAAAAGTCTCCCAAAATCCAGGGAGCAAACATGGTCAATCCAGACCCATCTGACTTGCGTGAGGCCATCCTCCACAAACGCAAGGAAAGAGAAGGTGTATCGGGGTGCAAGGAGTCCTCCCACGGACGTCAATGCATCCATGTCATCGTCAACTGCTGTTGCAATAACGCGACGATACGAGAAGACCGGAGGTCCGTCTTCCAAAGACTGCAACAACCATATTCAGAAGATGAGGCACTTCCCGTCGTCTCCTGCAACTCTGCTCACAAAATCTCCGCCGATGGGAGAGGGAAGAAGACAAATGTTCCTAGCCTGAAGATTTTAACCACGATGACTAAGAAATTATCGTCTAAACGGGTGCCCACCATCGGAGTTTTCCAAGGTACCCGTTCAAAATTGAAATCTGCTACAGTAGAAGATTCATCGTCCACACCACTGGGGGTTGCTGGGACTGGGGGTAGCACTCCTCAGAACATCCACGATAATCCGTTGTTCCAAGGAGATGAGCCCGAAGAAACAACTCTCCCATCAGATACAACAAGGGCCGACGTCCCCGAGGACGTCCATGACTCCCAAGATGAAGCAAACTCTGAAGCTGGGGGTACTATCCCTTCTCAGTCCGAACCAGAGGAGAACATTCCTACATACCCCGATGACTTCTTGCTACAGGGGTATGATTTGGAGGGCATGTCCTCCACCATTCCGTCCATCTCTCCTTATGCAAAGACGGTGTTCATGACGGACAACAACCAAGGTGGTTCCAGTGATCGCCAACACATCGACACTCTGGAGGCCATACTGCATGCCTTAGTCAAGTCTGTGGACGAAATCAAAGCGGCCCTTCCAACTCTCCAAGGAGGGACGCCTGACCAAACAAGCACGGGTCCCGCGATCAATGCAGACTCGAACTCGGAGGCACCGAACCCGGGCAACAATCCTCCTAAAATGACGGCCCCCACCGCTGTGGATGAGGCCAGGGAAGCAAAAAGAGAGGTCCAGGAGCTCCGAGCCATGTTTTACGCTCGAGAAACCTCTCAAGACCTCAGAATATGGCAACCATACCCTGCAGCATGGAGGGATGTCCCCTTTCCACCAAGATATAAGCCGTTCAATATCAATCCTTATGATGGCAAGACCTTCGTAAGCCGGTACATCACTTACTTCGAGGTCACCACCGACCATTTATTCCATGACGATGCCATCCTTACACGATTATTCATCGGGGTATTGGAAGGAGTCACCTTCGACTGGTATCATAACCTGCCAGACAACTGCATCCACTCCTTCGCCAGCTTCAAGCGCATGTTCTTGGAGAGATTCTATGAAGTAGGACAGGACGTCACGATATCCACCCTCATGGACGTCGTTGAAGGAAAGAAAGAGCTGACAAGAAACTATATTGAGCGGTTTCGCCAAACCGCAAACCAGCTTATCCCTGTGGAAGACACTTACCGCATAATCGAGGGAGGAGACCATCCAATCATCTTCGGCTGGAAGGACGATCCGCAGCCCTTCACCATAGAAGAAGACGATCTTGAATCAGATGCCGGGAGACTGCCTCTGTATCTTTATAGCCTCCAATCCAAATATCTCATGCAAAAATAGGGGTATGATATGGCAACTACACCAGGCTTGAACTACGGCACTGGACGACGATTACCTTTGAAGCCACCGGTCCCGGCTGGCAAACTACGGGACTACTACAGCAAAACCCGGTGTGGATTAGGGTATGTTACGCCTACAACGACCCCTGAAAGTTCAGATGAAGAATGCGACTGGTATTCACATTCAACCGGGTCACCAACTTCTGATTCGGATACCAGCATCGGAGACGTATTCAGACAAGTCCTATCAGTCAACATGGCATTCGTCGACGCTTATGAAGAAGATGAAGACGTTCCTGAAATCCTCGAGTTAGAACCGTGGGCCCAATAGTTGGATGCACAATGGGAAAAGTGGTTCAAACAGAAAGAACCGCCTACTGAAGATGAAGTTATACAGGCCGACCTCGGCAACGAATCCTCTCCAAAACCGATCTTCGTCAGTAAAAGCCTAACAGACGAAGAGCAAGAATCGCAGTTGGAACTTGTCAAAGAATATATTGATGTGTTCGTCTAGAGCTATGAAGACATGTCGGGGTTAAATCCCGATATTGCTCTTCACAAACTCAACATTCGGCCGGATGCAAAGCCAGTCAAGCAACAACAGCGACGCTTCCGCCCAGGCATCATGGATGCGATCGAAGCCGAAGTCAACAAACTAATAGCCAGCGGCTTCATTCATGAGGAACAACATCCGGATTGGGTCGCCAACATAGTACCAGTCCTCAAGAAGAATGGAAAGATTCGAATCTGCATCGACTTTCGCAATCTGAACGAGGCATGTCCCAAAGATGAATTTCCCCTCCCTATCACAGACATCATGATTGACAACACCTGCGGCTTCGAACGTATGTCATTCATGGATGGCTTCTCGGGGTACAACCAAATCAAGATGTCTCCTAACGACGAAAAGCATACATCATTCCGAACACCGATTGGCACATACTGCTACACAGTCATGCCTTTCGGTTTGAAGAATGCCGGCGTCACATATCAAAGAGCCATGAGTATCATCTTTAGAGACCACTTACGCAAGACGGTGGAGTGCTATGTTGATGACATCATCGTCAAGAGTCGCTGTAAGGGAGACCGTCTACAGGATCTGAGGACGGTATTCGACCTGATGCGAGCGCACAATTTGAAAATGAACCCTACAAAATCCTTCCTGGGCGTATCCAGCGTGATGTTCTTGGGTTTCATCATCACCTCCCAAGGTTTCCATGTAGACCATGAGAAGACAAAGGCTATTATGGAGATGGGTCCCCCGAAAAATCTCTGCGAACTCAGAGGCCTTCAAGGGAGGCTAGCTTACATCAGGAGGTTCATTTCTAACCTCTCCGGGCGATGTTGACCATTCACCCATCTCATGAAGAAAGGCGTCTCATTCGTATGGGATGAAGAATGCCAACGTGCCTTCGACAGCATCAAAGAATATTTGTCGAACCCTCCAATCCTGGTGGCCCCGGTTGCTGGAAAACCATTCCTGCTCTATGTACGCACAATAGAGCATTCCTTTGGCGTCCTGCTGGCACAAAACAATGATGCAGGTCATGAACAAGCTATATATTACCTCAGTCGAATGATGATTGGGCCAGAGCACCGATACACCATCGTAGAAAAGGAATGCCTCGCCCTGATGTTCGCCATTCAGAAGACGCGACACAATGTCACGGGACAAACCATACATGTGATCTCACGAGTCAACCCTCTCAGGGTCCTCATGACTAAACTAGGGGCACTCAGCTCTCGCCTCGCTACATGGGCAATATTGCAGTCCCCTTATCATATGAACTTCGTTCCATAAAAGGCAGTTAAAGGTCAAGCCCTGGCAGACTTTTTGGCAGTCCACCCGGGCTCGGAGTCTTCCAGAATATATGAAGAAATCCCAGATGAGGTCGCCGACTCGCATTCAACCTCTCACGATGTTATATGGCGAATGTTCTTCGACGGTGCTTCGAGGACCGGACCTAAAGGCAACATCGTCGTTTTTGTCGGGGTGGTGCTGGTCTCTCCTTTCGGATTGGTGATCAATCGTGCTTACTCCCTCACAGAACCCTGCTCTAACAATGTGGCCGAGTACAACGCTTTGGTTATTGGCCTCCAACTTGCAAGAGAGTTGGGGGTAGAATATCTTGAAGCATACGGCGATTCTCAGTTAATCGTCAATCAGATCTGGGGCTTATACGAAGTCCGCCACGAAGACATGATCCCCTATCACTAAATAGCGATCGACATCATCTCGTCGTTCGAGGGGTTCTTCATCGAACATGTTCCCAGACTCCGAAATATTGAAGCCGATGCCTTAGCAGGCCTGGCCACTTCCCTAGCAGTGCCAAATCATACTCATCAATCGGTAGATATGATAGGCCACGAACTGGTCTGCCCCAAAAACAATGTTTAATTCGTGGCGAGTTATTCTGCTCAGACGATCGACGAAGTCCCAGATTGGAGACAACCATTCATTGACTTCGTAGTCTACGATATCCTGCCCGAGAACCCAAAAGAGGCCACCTCTATCAGAAGGCGTTCTCTCAGATTCTTCTACGATACAGAGACAAAAATGCTGTATCGTCGATCCTACGATGGATTATTGCTTCGATGTCTGTCAAACGCAGAAGCCAAAGAAGCCGTACGCGAAGCTCACGACGGTGTCTGTGGGGCCCATCAGCCTGGCTCTAAATTATAAGACCGTCTTCGTCGAATGGGCTACTACTGGCCCACGATAGTAGCAGATGCGATAGACTATGCTAGAAAGTACAAAGCTTGCCAAGTCCATGCGGACTTCATCCATCAACCATCCGAATATCTACATCCGACAGTGGCGTCCTGGCCGTTCGAAGCAGGGGGAATGGATATCATCGGTCCAATTACTCCACCTTCCTCCCGAGGACATCGCTTCATACTCGCAATCACAGACTACTTCTCCAAATGGGCAGAAGCTGTCCCGCTTGCAGAAGTAAAGACTTCAAACGTGATCAGCTTCCTCAAGCATCACGTCATCTATTGCTTTGGACTGCCCCGATGGATCATCTACGATAATGGTCCGCAGTTTGCAAGCCACGCCTTCTATCGGTTCTGCGACAAGCACCGCATCCACAATATTGCTTCAATGCCATACAATCCAGCAGCGAATGGGTTGGCAGAAGCATTCAACAAAACAATCATCAAACTTTTCAAAAAGTTTGTATCGTCCAACAAACGCGACTGGAACGAGAAGCTTGGTGAATGCCTATGGGCGTACCGTACCATAGTTCGAACGGCCACAGGGGACACACCATTCTCCCTGGTGTACGGGAGTGAGGCAGTTCTCCCATTGGAGACCTAAATACCCTCGCTCCGTGTCGCGCTCACTTATCAATTGACGATGGATGATAACTACCGTCGTCGACTACAAGAGTTTGAAGCTTTAGATGAAAAGCGCCTCCTGGCTCAGCAACGGATCGAGCTATACCAAGCACGCATCTTCGGAGCCTTCAACAAGAAGGTTAAAATCAGAACATTCCAATTGGGCGATTTCGTTCTGGCAGTCCGGAGGCCGATGGTCATGAATCATAAGACCGCCGGCAAGTTCCAGCCAAAATAGGAAGGTCTATTTATCATCGAGGCTGTATTCTCCAACGGTGCTTACCGCCTTGCAAAACAAAATGGAGACTTGCTCATGTTGCCTGTCAACGGCAAGTTCCTGAAGAAATATTATGTCTAAAAGACACACTCCAGATCCTTGAGTTATGTACCCGCTGGTGCCGCTGAACTCACATCCACAATACTCCAGATCATTGAGTTATGTACCTACTGGTGCCGCTGAACTCACATCCAAAACATTCCAGATCATTGAGTTATGTACCCGCTGGTGCCGCTGAACT
This sequence comes from Iris pallida, assembly GCA_029216955.1. Taxonomy (NCBI): domain Eukaryota; kingdom Viridiplantae; phylum Streptophyta; class Magnoliopsida; order Asparagales; family Iridaceae; genus Iris; species Iris pallida. Next base: position 586,840 of record JANAVB010005798.1, on the reverse strand, counting down.
CACATCCACAATATTCCAGATTATTGAGTCATGTACCCTTCCGTACCACTGAACTCACAATCTCCCAGATTATCGAGTTATGTACCCGCAGGTGCCTCTGAACTCACATTCTGGTCACTCTTTCAGATAGTAAGTCATGTATGACCATACCTCTGAACTTTTTTCCTAAAAGAGATCCTTCCGCATGATCCACTACCCGCACTTCCAGTACACAAAAAGGGTAACAGATCCACAAATTTCTAAAACGGCCATGTCCTCATTACCTCTGAGTCATTTCACTTCCGACAAAAACAAATTACCCCTTCGCACAGAACTTCCATGTCCTCATTACCTCCGAGTTATTCTATGTGCCCTCCTTCATTGAGCCCACTCCAGCCATGTCCTCATTACCTCTGAGTGGGAAGGCTCCGTCGAAGAAACTTCATGCTTGCCATGTCCTCATTACCTCTGAGTAAGTATGATGATTCCCTTTCGACTTATTATCCGTACCCACAATCGGAGTACGCCAAGGATAATAGGTCCACAAATATTCTCCGCTGAGTCCACTCCTACCATGTCCTCATTACCTCTGAGTAGGAAGACTCCGCGGTAAAACCTTCGTACTTGCCATGTCCTCATTACCTCTGAGTAAGTATGTTGGTTCTCTCTCGTCTTATTATCCGTACCCTAAACCAGGGTACGCCAAGGGTAATAGGCCCACAAATGTCCTCTGTTGACTACAAATATCCTTCGTTGAGTCCATTCCTACCATGTCCTCATTACCTCTGAGTAGGAAGACTCCACGGTAAAACCCTCATACTTGCTATGTCCTCATTACCTCTAAGTAAGTATGTTTGTTCCCCTTCATCCTATTATCTATATCCTAAGTTGGGGTACGCCAAGGATAATAGGCCCACAAATGTCCTTTGCTAAGTCTCTTAGTACAGGCCCACCATTCCTCATCATGCCCTGGGAGCCCAGCTGTTCCATGGCATTCTATCTTCCGATACCCTGAACACCCACGACCACCTTACTGTGGAACTGTTCTAGGTATCCCCAATCAAACTTGTTATCCGTACCTAAAACCAAGGTATGCCAGGGGTAACAGGCCCACAAATAAGTCCCTTATGCGGGGCAAGCTCTCCCATGATACCACGGGCACAAACAAGCAATACAAATGAAGGGTAGAATGGAAAGTACTCTTTATTTGAAAGAAGAAAAAGCATTACATATGGTGGGGACCATGTCCCTCTCAAAAAGAAAAGAAAAGGAAAACATAAACAAAAGAAGGAAAGGCCGACTATAGTTCGGTATTACACAACTCCAAGAGGCAGTTTCTCACCAAGGCAGTACCCCGCTCAAGCCTCTGTCTAGCTCGGCGCTCAGCCTCCTGGGACAACCGCTCCCCATAATCCAGGTCCATTAGTGCCCGCCAGTCTTCGTCCAACTTCTTCAGAGCCATTTCCAGGTCAGCCGAAGCTTGATTGACTTTGTCAGCCTCCTGGATATTTAGCCTCCTGTCGATCCGGGCAGCCTCAAGCTCAGACTCAAAGAAAGTTAACTTCCTCTGAAGCTCAAGGATCTTCTCCCGCGTGTCAGTAATCCTGCGGGAGGCAGTCTCTTCCTGAGCCGTAACATCTTCACTCTCATGGCTCAATTGATCATATCGATCAGACAGAGTGCGGAGATCCTTCAGTATGGTCGGCCTAGTTTATCCTGAGCGGCCCTCTCCTTCTCTATAGCAGTTATGAGGGAGCCGCGCTCCTGATCTATAGCAGCAGACAGATCAACCTGCCGCAATACCTGAAGCTGGGCCACCAGCTGATCAGTCTCCAGCAATTTCACCTCCAGAAGTGCAGCCACCCCTGCCCCACCAGGAAGGGCCTTAAGGATATCAATTTGACCCTGGACGCATTGCCGGGCCAAGACAAAAGAGGTCCCTCTCTCCACAGCAGCTTCTATCCCCCTTTTCAAGTAACGATAAAAGCTGTCGACCACGTCCTGTAACGCTTCGTCCAGGACCTCTGTAGAGGACGGCGTCAGAGGAAGCGTGGCCGGCAGCATTGAAGGAGTTGTGCTAGAACTTGCCACCAGGGGGGCAACTTCCGAGCAGAATGATGTACGGATAACGGCTAACTCTTCCTCTGCCACCCGAAGAGCCTGAACACTTGGCAGGGCGGAGAGGTCGACTCTCGGGGCCGTCCGAGTAGAGGAAGACACAAGGACCATCGTCCGCTGCCCCGGTTGTCCCATCACCGGACTTGCCGAACTCGAGCTCGCAGGAGGCCCATCAAGACGAGCCGGAAGGGGAGGGGGTACGCTCCTCTTCGCCAGTGCCCCTTCGGCAGAGTCTGTCTCAACAATGTCCATCCTAGGCACTGGAGAGGCAGGACCTGCATGTCCATGATAATGATCAATCGACGTGACTCGAAGGATGTGATGATAGAGAAGATAGGCCTCCTCGCAAGTTAAGATTCGGCTTATCTTACCATGAGAGGAGCATGGAGGCTGCAGCTCGTTCACAGCTGGCATGGTCTCCTCACCCGCGATCTCCAAGTTAAATTCGGCCGGCTCCTCTAACCCAGCCACCTCGGAGGGAGAGGCAACTCGATCAGCATCATCTTGATAGAATTCAACAATTTCAGGGGCAGGCTCACCGGAGCCCCCGTCATCCTGAGTCACGACCTCGGCAACTTGAGAGTCCTCTTCTTCTGACGCCTACAAGAGGGAAGGAAGATGATTAAAATCAAAGCTAGAAGAAAGGAAGAACCGGTAGTAACTTATTTACCTCTGATGCGGGGCCAACTTCTTTGCCTCTTTCCTTTATAGTTAGCCCGCGGTGTCTGGTCACAGCCAGTTTCCGAGAGCGAGGAATGCCGCCGACAGGAGAAATTTTCCTGCTACGCTTTCGTGCAGGGTCGGGCGCAACGGATGGCTGATCTACCACCATCTCATCTGGCAAAATAGGCGGCTGATCCGCCCTTACATCTGCCACCGGAAGGGAAGAGTCATCTCCATCATGCTCGTCGCCTTCGTCATCTGTAGCAGCAGAGTCCGAATCCGGTACTTTGACTCTGTTCTTCCTCTTTCTTGTCATGGCCCCCTGGGAACCCTCATCCAGGCTGGTACCAACAACGAAACTGGCACCCGGGTTAAAACCGACAGGGGGCTTGTTCGCCATAATATGATATAGAGCCGCCATATACAAGATCTCTACGGAGGCCTTAATAGCAGGGACTGAGAAAATAGTACGAGTATGGAATGTATCATAGTAGTGCCAGGCCCTGATGACGTCAAGAAGGCTACCTTCGAAACCCAAACAAGAGCTGGGACTGTCTAGAAAAAGCTGACTATATCCAAATTGTCGGGCAAACCTGCTAGACAGATAAGGCTCCAGAAAGACATTATTACGGTTGCGATACACCAGATGAGCGGGGCAGATGTTACGCAGCCACAAAAGCATCTGGCCGTCCAGAAGTTGAGGGGGCCCAATACCGTCAAGATGGACAGTCGCTATTTCCTCATCAGTAAAATGAGGGACAGATACGAAAATATTGTACATGTCTGCCCTCGCCAGTGCCATCCGGCAAGCACGTATGGTCTCGTATTCCCAAGACTCATTACAATAGCGAAAGATAAAAGCGTCGTCATCAGTTACGCCGTCTTCAGAGCCCGGTCTCATCAAATACGGATAATGCATCAACAGCCACCCCATCAGATAATGATAGGGCAGCTCAGTCCGTTCAAAATCTTTCGTCACATCTCGGGCAATGACCTTGGATGTGAAAGTGCGAAGGCCACGGTGTATACTGTACACCATGGCCGGGAGGAGAGCTAGCCTGGCTCTCAAAACTAACTTCACAGCTGGAAGGATGAGGTTACGACTGATCCTCTCGATAGAACCAGCTCCCCCCGAGACTACACAATTTCGCAGCCATATCATCAAGAATCCCGCCAGGAGCGCCTTCTCTGACAGTTCTTGGGTATCCTGATAAAAATAACCAAAGGAGTCGGTTTTACTCCCGAATCTGTCACTAGTGGTGGCCACCCTCTTAGCCGACGACACTAAGGCTTTAACCGCCTCCGGGATTGAGGACGTCGAAATGTAACCTGACCTGAGGCGTCCGTCTTGAAGAGATAGCGCACCCAGTCCTTGTATGAGGGGCATTCCCTTCCGAGCTGCTATCCTTTTTGGCTATTTGATGACATATGCTATAATAGAACAATATCTTTTGATAAAGAGCCACGAAGCCTGGATACCGTCTTTCCAACTCTTCGAACTCCTCATTCGTGGGAGTATACGCCTCAAAAGCTTCGTCCCCCCAAGAAAGCTTGGAGACCGCATGCATTTCGTGGAGCGCAAGCCCCATTTCCCCTATGGGTGTATAGAAGGTTCCCGTACGGCGGTTATACATCTCCAGCAGAGATATAAATAATCTCTTATTTATAGGCAAGCCATGGCTGGTGCCCCGAATAGCATGGTAAAGACCAATCTCACACAGAAAGGCCACATACTTTTGTAAAATCCACATAGACTGATTGGTCCACGAAGGTATGGGATGTATCCAGCTAGGGAGCATCAACCGACCAATGGGATAGGAGCCCTTCCGAGCAAGTTGGTTCATAAAAGTGTCGGCTATAGAAAATGTGAAATTGGGACCGACACATTCAAGAAAGTACCCGGGGCCAATCCCATTACAGAACGGCTGGTGTGCACCTTGCCCGCACATACTGACTTTAGGCTGTTGTTACAATAGATGTCTCCCACAAACATCCCACTTTGGGTAGGAGTTAAAGACTCTTCCATCTTCCAGTCCAGTGGGAGCATATTGAACCAAGATAGTGGGAAGTGACGCTCTATTTGCGGAATGCGAATCGCCATCCCGTTAGAAACAAAACTCCAGTTCTCTGACACCTCCAGAACATGACTGTTCTTCACAGTCAAGACATCTCCAAAGAAGAACGCAGGCTTCAAGTATTCCCCTTCTAACTTCTCCGAGTTCATCATAGCGTTAAGAAAATAGAAAGGCTGGTTCTTGAGGGCATTCAATCTCGCCGGAGGCTCGTCACTCGAAAACTGGTCCGCCACATGCCTAACTATATGGTCGTACCTATAACCCAGAGTAGCTTGGATAGGGCCTACCAAGAGTTCTCCAGCAGCATTAACCGGCAAATTCACTGAGAAGAAGACAGAAAAAGATATGTTAAAAAAGATGGACAAAAAGAACCAGTAGGGGTTTTCGAGTTTATGCGGCTCCAACTTAACGAAGCCTCATGCGGCTCAAGAGAACACTTATGCGGCCCCAACTTAATGAAGCCTCATGTGGCTCAAGCTCAAAAGAACATTTATGTGGCTCCATTCAGTGAAGGTTCATACGGCAGTGCTTTCATAGGGCCCTCAGGGATCGGATAAGTTCGTGCGGACCACATGACAGACAAATGTGTACGAATCTATGCGGCTCAGCGTAGCTTATGCGGCTTCGTTGGCGAAGCGCGTATGCGGCCACAGTGGCTATTCTTATGCAGCTCGCTGCTCGGCCATAGGACGAAGATACGGCTCATATAAAAATAAAGGCTCGTGCATAAAGCATGCGACGTAGCCATAGCAGTTAGGGTTCTTTAAACCCACATAAATTCCTTACTAGCAATAGGGGGATGGATGTCAGGGTGAGCTGCGGGCGCGGCGGCTGGCGGAGGAGCGGCCGCAGTCGAAGTAGAGGCAGTCTTCTTGACCTTCGCCGTCGCAGACGACGAAGACACCGCCTTCTTGTCCTTCACCGCAATGGTCTTCTTGGGAGCCATTGGTGATCGAAGAAGAGGATGACAATCGAGGAAGGGAAGTTTCGAAGTAAAGGAGAAAGTAAAGAAGTTTTCTCTCTTAAACTCCTCTTATTTATAGGAGGACAAGAGAGGGGGGGACACGTAGACTAATAACCGCCTCAAAAAAGACAAAATTGACTCCTCGGATTTCGTCCCCTCTCCCATAAAGGAGATTCATCCAGGGCATAAAATCCAAAGATTTAATGAGCCGACCCTTGGGATTTCCCCTAAAGGTGGCACTAAAACGAATTTGAGGCAATTAAAGACACGCACACGTGGCAAGGAGCTATGCGGCCCGAAAGACCATATGGTCGAGACATCCATGCGGCTAGGACATCATCTGCGGCCAGGAAAATTTATATATGGCCATGATTCTTATTCAAAGTATTTCAATTTTGTAAATTGAAAACTTTGAAGGGGGTCTTGTAGAAGCATAGAAAAGAATAAAATCTATGCGGCCAGGGAGCCTCATGCGGCTCAGAGAGTTCATGCGGCTCAAGGATCCATACGGCTCAAGCGTCTATGCGGCTCGAACAAGTTCTATGCGGCTCAGAGAGGAGCCACGTGGCCTGCAAACAGCTCTTCCGTTTGTCCTTTACTGTATTAAATGCCTTGACGGCTGACAGCTCTGACACATGACAGCCCTGACACAAAAATACAATTATGACTCCGTCATAATGGCAGACTCCTAGGGAAATGAAGAAAATCTCTGACACAATCTCCCGAAATCCAGAAACCTTCATAAGGACTTGACACGTGGACAGTCGCATGCGGCTCAAGTAGAGACCACCCCATGCGGCTCAAGCGGAGGCTGCCCCATGCGGCTCACGAAGACTATCCCCATGCGGCTCACGAAGACTATCCCCATGCAGCTCACGAGGACTATCTCCATGCGGTTCACGAAGAAGGCACCCATCATGCGGTCACCTACACTCATATGGCTCAGATCATCACCATGCGGTTCAAATGTTCAGGGGGCCACTCTCAAGCAGCCTTGACACGTGGCCAGCCTTATGCGGCTCAATGAGGAGCAACCTTCCTACGGCTCAGATTTCTGCAGTGGCTCGTGGTTAAGACACGTGGCATGATAGCGGGACACGTGGCATCAAACCGATCGAAATCCATCAACAAATCCCAATAAAATATTGGGATCAAATCAGATCATTTGCAATCAAGCAAATTAATGACACGTATCGAGAAATCCGAGTTTGCATGATAAATCAGGAGGATTTATGTCAATCATCATTAATTACCTACAAAAGATTTGATTCAATCACATTTATTGCTCAAATCTCGTATATTCAAGATGAACGGCCCAGATCCAGTGATCATTAGCCGCCGACTTTTAAGAATGGGCAATCATTGCAAACCCTAATGATGTCACCCACTCTTATAAATAGCAATGTGCCATTCCCTTGTGCAGGAGGAGATTCTCGGATAAAAGAGAGAGAGAGACATAGAGAGCCAGAGAGCTAGAGAGAGAATATACGGAGCCTGAAAGAAGAGCATTTCTTCAGCAACGCCAAGCAGTTCTTCTACAGAGCCAAGGCTGCACCCGATCGTCCAAGGAGTAAGGCAGAGCTGCCGTCGCTTTCCCGAGCCTCTACCGTCACCCCCCAGAATCTAAAATAAACAATTGTACATAGATTATTGTACCTAGGTTTTCGTCCCTAGGCTTTCTTTGTACAAGCGAGTTTGTATTGTGAAGTAAAAGTCCAGTCCTCCGATAATTGTTCTGCTCTTTTATATTTCATGGCAAACAATGTATGATCATACCTCTGAACTTTCCTCCTAAAAGAGCCTCCTCCCTCATGATGCACTACCCGCACTCTCAGTGCACAAAAAGGGTAACAGATCCACAAAATTTCCAAAACGACCACGTCGATGCTACCTTTGAGTCGTCTCACTTCCACCAAAAACAAATCACCCCTCTACATAGAACTTCCATATCCTCATTACCTCGGAGTCGTTCTACGTACCCCTTCATGGAGCCCACTCCTGTCATGTCCTCTTTACCTCTGAATGGGAAGGCTCCATCGAAGAAACCCTCATATTTGCCATATCTTCATTACCTCTGAGTAAATATGTTGGTTCTCTCTCGACTTATTATCTGTACCAAAAAAAAACCCCAGGGTACGCCAAAGATAATAGGTCCACAAATGTCCTCTGTTGACCACAATTATCCTCCGTTGAGTCTACTCCTGCCATGTCCTCATTACCTCTGAGTAGGAAGACTCTGCGGTAAGACCCTCATGCTTGTCATGTCCTCATTACCTCTGAGTAAGTATGTTGGTTTATCTCTCAACATATTATCTGTATCCAGAATCAGGATACGCCAAGGATAATAGGTCCACAAAAAAGTCTCTCATTGGGGCAACGACTACAAAACATAGAACAGAGCGAATGTATTCCGTTCAAAATCTGTTACATTCACATGACTACATTCATGAGCAAGCCAGAAAAGTTCTCTATTATTTCATTCAGATAAGAAGGAAAGATATTACATCGATGTCCAAAAGAAGCAAGACACAAACTACAGCTAAAGATAGACAGAAATATCAAGACAAAGGACGGACATTTTTGAGAACCCACGAATCCTAGTTACGGGGGCGCATATACCAATCCCTCAACCATTTTGCGTATGAAGGATGCACTTGAGCAAGATCATCGTCTAAAATATGAAGATCAGAACTCCCAGTACTACCGCCGTCAGATTGGGGCTCCTCCTTTACAGCAATGGGCAGCAGCTCTCCTTTCTGTTCCTCCACTTCTGGTGTCACCTCCTCCTTAACAAGCAATGATTCTTGTTTGATAGGGGGGCAGCAACTCTTCCTTCACAATCATCTCAGCCTTCGGCAGGATTGCTACAAGAATCAAAGATAAAAAGAAAAAAACAAAGTCAAAAGATAGTCAAGGCATTATGCGGCTCTGATCGACAGGTCATTATGCGGTTCAGATTACGAAGTATTCATGCGGCCCACTAAGACAACTCCCATGCGGCTCGGACATGGGATATACCCCCATGCGGATCGATTATGGGACATGTATGCGGCCCATACAATTCTAACAGTTCGCATTAAAGGCTTGTGCATAAAGCATGCAACAGAGCCGTTGTTAGGGTTTCGACGCATATGACTTTCCCAAGTCCTTACCCTTAACGGCAGGATGAACGTCGGAAGGAGCTGTGGGTGCCGCAGCCGACGTCGAGGCCACGCCCTTACCCTTTGCCACAGCCTTCGCCGCAACCTTGGACGATTTGGGAGCCATTGCTGATGATCAGAAAAGGAAGACGAAGACAAGAAAGCTAGGGCAAGAGCAGAAAGTAAAGAAGTCTTCTTTCCAAACACGCTGCTATTTATAGACTAAGCCCATAGACCGACGCATCAATCTATATGCAATGAACCGACTCTTTGGTTATCAAGGCGATTCGACTATTCAAGGCTAAACTCTTGGGACTCCCTTCGAAAGACGGCTCAAATCAAACGCAATCAATGTAAAGATTTACACACGTGGCATGAAGATGTGGCAAGGAGCCTATACGGCCAAGCAGCCCATGCGGCTGGAAAGGCCATATGGCTCAGAAATCTATGCGGCTGAGGAGGCCATGCGGCTGAGACATCCATACGGCCAGAACATCCTATGCGGCCCGAAGAATTTTTACATGGCCATGCTTCTTATTCAAAGTATTTCAATTTTGCAAATTGAAAACTTTAAAGGGGGTCTTGTAGAAGCATGGAAAAGAATAAAGAAAGACCTATGCGGCTCCAACAGAAGGATCCCCATGCGGCTCAGGAGTCCATGCAGCTCAGGGGTCCATACGGCTCGGATAGATCCATGCGGCTCAGAAAGAAGCCACGTGGCATTCAAACAGTTCTTCTCTACATACGGCTGCATTTAATGCCCTGACGACTGCTCTGACAAAAAACAGCCATGACAGCTCTGACATAAAGACGCAATGATGACTGACATGATGGCGTGTTCATAGGAAAGAGGAGAAAATCTCCTTACGGCTAGCAAAATCTACCAAGTCCCGAGGCCGCTCCATGCGGCTGCCCATCTGTATGTTGCTGTCTATCCGTGTCCCCGTGCGGCTGCCCATCTGCATGCGGCTGCCTATCCCCATGCGGCTGTCCATCTCCATGCGGCTGCCCCTCTGCATACGGCTGCCTATTTCTATGCGGCTGCCCATCCCCATGCGGCTGCCCATCCACATGCGGCTGCATGTTTCATGCGGCTGAGAGGACCCCCCATATGCAGCTCGGCCAGGACGATCCAGTTGAGATACGTGACGCTCTTCGCTACAATTGAGACATGTGGCAGTCTTATCTTCCCTAGAATTATGGGTGCTAACAAATCCTAACAAAATCAGATTTGTTGCGATCATCATAATGGCCCAGATCAAATCAAATCAAGCAAATTGGACACGTGGTAGGCTATCATAAATTTCGAAGATTCTTGATAATCAACATTTATTACCCACAGAGATTTGATGCAATCTACATTAATTACCTAGATTTGCTACAATCTGAATTAATGGCCCAGATTAATTGATCCTTAACCGCCGACTTCTCAAGGAGGCAATCATTTGCAAACCCTAATGATCACACCCCCACTTCTATAAATAGCAAGGTGCCATTCCCTTGTGACAGAAAAAAAGGAGGCAGAAGAGGAGGGAGGATTTCTTGAGACCTGGAGACCTGAGAAGAACGGGAGAATTCAGGAGAGGAGAGCAAAGAAAAAAAGAGAGAGCACTATAGAGACATCCAGAGATCTAGCGACCGAAGGCGCAAGGGAGTCTCCCTACACGTCCAAGAGCATTTCTTCACCGGAGCCAAGGCTGCATCCGATCGTCCAAGGAGTAAGGCAGAGCTGCCGTCGCTTTCCCAAGCCTCTACCATCACCTCCAGAATCTAAAATAAACAATTATACTTAGATTGTTGTACCTAGGTTGTCGTCCCTAGGCTTTCTTTGTACAAACGAGTTTGTATTGTGATGTAAAAGTCCAGTCCTCCGATATAATTATTCTGTTCTTTTATAATTCATGGCAAATACTTCTCCACGATGGTATATCAGTGTTCGGGCCCCATCATCATTCGACTGAGGTAATATATAGCCTGCTCATGGCCTGCATCAATGTTTTGTACTAGCAGAGCGTCGAAAGAATGTTCCATCACGCGTACATAGAGCTGGAATGGTTTTCCAGCAACCGGGGCCACCAGGACTGGAGGGTTCGATAAATATTCTTTGATGCTGTCGAAGGAACGTTGGCATTCTTCATCCCAAACGAATGAGACGTCCTTCTTCATGAGGTGAGTGAATGGCTGACATCGTCCGAAGAGGTTAGAGATGAACCTCTTGATGTAGGCCAGCCTTCCTTGAAGGCCTAGGAGTTCACGAAGATTTCTCGGGAGACCTATCTCCATGATTGTCTTTGTCTTCTTCGGATCTATATGAATCCCTTGAGCAGTAATGATAAAACCAAGAAATTTTTTGCTGGATATGCCCAAGAAGGATTTGGTAGGATTCATCTTCAAGTTGTGTGCTCGCATCAGGTCGAACACCGTCCTTAGATCCCGCAGATGGTCTTTCTTATAGCGACTTTTGACAGCGATGTCGTCAACATAGCACTCCACGATCTTTCGTAAGTGGTCTCTGAAGATGACACTCATGGCTCTTTGATATATGGCACCAGTATTCTTTAAACCAAAAGGCATGACTGTGTAGCAGTATGTGCCAATCGGTGTTCGAAATGATGTGTGCTTCTCATCGTCGGGAGACATCTTGATTTGGTTGTATCCCGAAAAACCATCTATGAATGACATACACTCGAAGCCGCAGGTGTTGTCAATCATGATGTCCGTGATAGGGAGGAGGAACTCATCTTTAGGACATGCCTCGTTCAGATTGCGGAAGTCGATGCAGATTCGAATCTTTCCATTTTTCTTGAGGACCAGTACTATGTTGGCGACCCAGTCCAGATGTTGTTCCTCACGAATGAAGCCACTAGCTATCAGTTTGTTGACTTTGGCTTCGATCGTATTCATAATATTCGGGCGAAAGCGTCGCTGTTGTTGCTTGATTGGCTTTGTATCAGGTCGAATGTTGAGTTTATGAAGTGCAATCTCGGGGTTTAGCCCTGGCATATCTTCATAACTCCAGGCGAATACATCAATATATTCTTTGATGAGTTGTAGCAGCGATTCTCGCTCTTCTTCTGCCAGGCTTTTACTAACGAAGATTGGTTTTAGAAAAGTCTAATTGACGAGGTCAACTTGCATAACCTCATCTTCAGTAGAAGGCTCTCTTTGTTCGAACCGCTTTTCCTATTGTGCATCCAGCTGTTGGGCCCACGGCTCTAATTTAAGGAGTTCAGGAATGTCTTCTTCTTCTTCGTAAGCATTAACGAATGCCATATTGACAGACAAGACTTGCCTGAATACGTCCCCGATGCTGATATCTGAATCAGAAGTTGGGGATCCGGTTGAGTATGAATGCCAGTCGCATTCCTCATCTGAGCTTTCAGGGGTCGTTGCAGGCGTAACATACCCCAGTCCACATCGGGTCTTGTTGTAGTAATCCCGTAGTTTCCCGGTCGGGACTGGCAACTGTAAAGGTAACTGCCGACCAGTGTCATAGTTCAAGCCTGGTGTAGTCTCCAGATCATACCCCTGTCTTTGCATGAGGTACTTGGATTGGGAGCTATACAGATAAAGGGGCAGTCTCCCGGCGTCCGAGTCGAGATCGACTTCCTCTATTACGAAGGGCTGTGGATCATTCTTTCGGCTGAAGATGATTGGATGGTGTTCTTCCTCGACTATGAAGTAGGCGCCTTCCACAGGAGTAAGTTGATTTGCAGTGTAAACATTTGTCACTTGCATGTGTAGGTGAGTGCCTATACCGTGTTCCATAGCATGTATTGTACAAAGCTTATCAAGCTCGAGGTAGTTCAAAGACAGCCCTTTATTGATTAAGTAAGTTGTCTTTTCTAGTAGGATTATATCATCTACAGATGGAACATCAGTATGAGCAGCCACATATTTGGCCAATTCTGGTTCTTCTTCGGCCACCCCCTGTATAAATGAAGGCTGAGAGGATGACTTGGGAAGCTTAATCATCAAGGGTTGTACTGGTAGGGCAGAACGTGGAGTCGTTGGCAAACTAGCGACTCCCTGTTTAGCGCTTGATGCTAGGCAGGGAGTTGTTGGCTCTTTAGGAGTTCCGGACTTCGCATTGGGCTGACGATTCATCTTGGGAAGACGTATCGTTATTGGCTTATCAGAGGGTTTGAGCTTCTCTATTTGTGGTTGGCCGGCTCTTGGTAGCCTGATTGTCAGTGGCTCCGTAGTGGATTTTGAAGGTTGGCCAGACCTTGGCAGTTGGATTATCATTTGTCCCTCTTGTGCTGAGAGACTGATTGCATCCTTATGCAGAACGGCCATAAGGGGTGCGGTTTTGCCAGGTTTACGAGCTTGAAGGTGGATTGTCAGAGGTTCTTCTGATCCCGTTGCTGTCTCAGTTTGAGCTTGCATATCTCCTTCGACAAGGTGCCTTTTCGACTTCTCGTACAAGCAGGAGTCCGAGTAATAAGACTCGACCCCTTTGAAGGGATCGATGTCGGCAAATTCTGTTCTCACGAAGCCGTACTTGTCGACATACTTGAAGAACTGGTGCAGCGTAGAAGGCACGATCATGTAATCGTGTATCCAAGGACGCCCCAGGAGAATATTATAGAAAGTGTCCGCATCTATGACATAATAAGTCACTTCTGACTGCAGATCGCCAATTTGGTACTTCAAGCGAATCTTTCCGATCGGGTAGCTCCTGCCCGAATTGAAACCACTGATGGCGGTGCTTGTCGACGTCAGCAATGCATGGGGATGCAAAGATGGTGCAACAGACTCTTCGGGATGATGCTTATGGAAGAACCGGGGTCAATGTGCATCCGATCCACCTTTACGTCACCGATGTATCCAGTGTAATACAATGGACGATCCTGCAAGTTGGTTTTAATGAGCATATCCTGCGGAGTGAAGACGATGTTGGGCATTGCACCTGTACAAACGCTGTTCTGGAGATTTGCAGGCGGGCTTTCTCCCGTGAGGTTGACCTGAGCCAGATATGCGTCGGCATTCTGGAGTGCATCGCTTAGTACCACGCGAACATCTTTGGAGAGTCTCAGGAGCTCGTATAATGATAATTTGGCCGGTGTGTTGGCCAATTGTGCCAAGATGTCAAAGTTGTAGGGCCTCTCCAGCCCCTAAGGCACCTCTTTTCGAAGCGGCTTTTCAAAGCGAGTCTTCATCGGCCTAGGCTTGTCGGTCGTCGAAGGCTGAGAAGGTCCTGGGGCATCAGCAGCTATCGGCTGATGATCTTCAGTCGAGTTACCCGGTGGAGGTTGGGTTTGTGCACCGGATCGGATAACAACAGCAGTAGCTTCTTCGACCTCTGCTGAGATTGTGCAGCATGACTTGACTTTCCTACTCTTCTTCTTATTGGGAGCGGGTGGTGCGGACTGAGTTACTTTCGGTACCAGGTCCGGGTGGACCCACATGACCTTCCTTCGTGATGTGGTGAGGAGTACTAGACCAGCAGCTTGATCTCGAGGAGGTAGAAGATTAGCAATCTCTATTGTTGCCCGAGGGACGGGTACTACACCGTCTTGTGTCTCTATCGGAGGAAAGCTGCCAAACTGTATCGACATATTGGCTACCACGGTTACCTCCTCGAAATCGATGGCCAGAGCCTTCGAATCGATGAGATGCTGAATATATCGCTTTAATTGGATGCAGTCCTGTATGGCGTGGTGGACGTAACGATGGTAATGGCAGTACTTGGGGCTTTCCATCTCAGTCGGCCGAGGTTCCCGTCTAGGTGGAGGGAGCTGGATTCTACCTCCTTGTATGAGCAAGTCCAAGATGGGCTTGACATGACCGTCTTTGAAGGAGTAAGTCACCTGTGGCCACTGCTTTTCAGCTGGCTTCGATTCAGGCTTCTGGGTTGCATCGGCCACCATAGCCTGTTTGCCCTTGTTGTCTCGATTATTGGAAGAATTACCTCCGTTGTTGGTGTTAGCATTAGGGCGTTTGCCCTTGTCCTCTCCCTCCGAGATGTGTAATTCCAGTTGGCGAGCCTTCTTCAACTTATCTTCGGCGCTAGTGGCACTGATGATGAATGTCTTCCAGTCCTTAAATTGACGTTCACCCATCCAGAGGCTGATTGTTGGAAGCAGTCTCTTTTGGTAAATTTCAATTAAGGAGGAATCCGAATTTCCAGATGGTAACTTCATTGCGGTTTGGCAAAACCTCTCAATATAGTTTCTTGTCAGTTCCTTCTCCCCTTGAACAACATCCATGAGGGTGGACATCGTCACATCTTGTCCTACTTCGTAGAACCTCTCCAAGAACATACGCTTGAAGCTGGCAAAAGAATGGATGCAGTTGTCTGGCAGGTTGTGGTACCAGTCGAAGGCGACCCCTTCCAATGCCCCGATGAATAATCTTGTAAGGATGGCGTCGTCATGGGGCAGATGGTCGGTTGTGACCTCGAAGTAAGTAATGTACCGACTTGCGAAGGTTTTTCCATCATAGGGATTGATGTTGAACGGCTTATATCTTTGTGGGAAAGGGACATCCCTCCATGCAGCAGGGTATGATTTCCGTATTCTGAGGTCTTAGAAGGTTTCCCGGGCGTGAAACTTGGCTCGGAGCTCCTGGACTTCTCTTCTTGCCTCCCTGGCCTCATCCGCAGCGGTAGGAGCCAATATTTCAGAAAGATTGTCGCCCGAGTTTGGTGCCACTGAGTTCGAGTCCGTATTGACCGCGGGACCGAAGCTTGTTTGGCCAAGCATCCTTCCTTGCAGAGTTGGAAGCACGGCTTTGATTTCGTCCACGGATTTGACCAAGGTACGCAGTATGGTCTCCAGGGTGTCGATGCGTTGGCGATCACTGGGACCGTCTTGATCATCGTTTGTCATGAATGCCGTCCTCACACGAGCCGAAGTAGAAGGGACGGTAGACGACGTGCCCTCTGAATCATACCCATGTACAGAGAAGTCGTCGGGGTATGTAGGAATGTTTTCCTCTGGTTCGGACTCAGAAGGAATAGTACCCCCAGCTTCTACTACAGCCGAAGTAGAAGACCGGATTGTCATGGATATTCAGAGGAATGCTACCCTCGGTTCCAGCTACCCCAGTGATGTGGATGTTGAATCTCCCGATGTAGTAGATTTTGTCTTCGAACGTGTACCTTAGAAAACTTCGGTGGTAGGCAACCGCTTAGATAATAGTTTTTTGGTCACAGTGGTTAAAATCTACGGGCTGGAGATATTTTTTTTCCCTCTCGCGCTGGCGGGGATTCTCTGAGCAGAGTTGCAGGAGACGACGGAAAGCGCCTCATCCTCTGAACTTGGTCGTTGCAGTCTTTGGTAGATGGACCGCCGGTCTTCTCGTACTGCTGCGTTGTAGCAGCAGCAGTTGACAATAACTTGGGTGCAGTGATGTCCGTAGGAGGACTCTTTGCACACTGAGTCCCCTTCTCTTTCCTTGCGTTTGTGAAGGATCATGTCATGCAAGTCAGATGGGTCTCGAGCAACCTGAGAAACCCGATCATCCGAGTGTATTGGCACCATGTTTGCTCCCCGATGGTTGGGAGACTTTTGGGAACCACTCTGTCCGTTTACCGTCGGGGTTGGACTCGAGTGGTTCGGTACAACTTTCCATCTGAGGCCCGCATAACAGTAAGCGGAGCGCTCGGATGGTCAGAGGTTGGGACAGCTGACTGAGCTCGCCGAGCCCGCGCTGTCCTGAACTTCTTTACTCCAGCACCCGAGGGTGCATAGTAGGAAGATTCCAAATGGTGTCGCAGAGAGTCTGGCACATATTCTTGGGAGCATGAGAGATCAGGGCCCTGGAAGAGGCATTCGAAGATGGAGCCTAAGCCGCGTGGAGTGGATAATATGCGGCTGGAATTAGCAGTCTTCATACGACAGGCAGTCGCGGTCGCATAGGCCTTCTTCATGCGGCTGAAATTCTTGGCCGCATGAGTCTTCTTCATGCTGCTGGAAGTCTTGTCCGCATGGGCATTCTGCACGCGGCTGGCAGTTTTGGCCGCATGAGCATTCTGCATGTGGATGGCTGTTTTGGCCGCATGAGCATTCTGCACGTGGCTGGCAATCTTGGCCGCATGAATATCATTCATACGGCTGGCAATCTTGGCCGCATGAGCATTATGCATGCCGCTGGTACCTTTATTCGGCTTCTTCCTGGACCACATAGAGTCCCTCTTTGTCCCTACAAGTCCAGCATCCTAGTGTTTTCCTCTGTCGAACTTGGGGACAGCAGAGTCCTCTATGGCCTAAAGTGGAGCCGTATGAGAGTCTTTTTTGCCGTCTTGTGCAGCAGAGAGTACTTCGTCCAGGGCTTGGGGAGAAGCAAATGACTTGGGCCTCCACTTCCTGCGAGCCTTCTTCGTGCGGGCTCGCCGCTGGACCGGGCCAGCGCTCCCATCGGAGAGCATTTCTTCAAACGCCTGCTGGTCGAACCGGGCGACCAGCATTTGTTGAGTGGAGCCAAGTTTGGCTGCGTTCGATTGTGTCACCAACTCCTCAGCCGTGGAGAAGTTTGTTCCCAGCAGAGTCGCCATCGTGTTTGCCATTGATTGTAGAAGTACAGAATAATTATATAGGAGGACTGAACTTAGACTCACAATACAAACTCGCTCGTACAAAGAAAGCCTAGGGACGAAAACCTAGGTACAGCAATCTAAGTACAATTGTTTATTTTTGATTCTGGGGGATGACGGTAGATGCTCGGGAAAGCGACGACAGCTCTGCCTTACTCCTTGGACGATCGGACGTAGCCTTGACTCTGATAAAGAAATGCTCTCGGAATGTGTGGGAAGACTCTTCTGCGCGTGCCTTTGTCTCTCTGTGTATCCCGCCGAGGGTCTCCAAGTCTTCAGGTCTCTCCAGGTGTCCAGGGCTACAGAGGTTTGCAAGGGAATGGCACCTTGCTATTTATAGGAGTGGGGTATAATCATTAGAGTTTACAATGATTCCCTCCTTTAAAAGTCGACGGCCAATCATCTGGACCATTGATTTTGATAGCAATAAATCTGGGCAATTAATGTAGATTACACCAAATCTTATGGGTAATTAATGTTAATTGCCATGAATTTTGATAGACTCGGATCTCCTGCCACGTGTTCGATTTGTCTGATCTGATTTGATTTGGGGTAATTATGATGATTGTGACAAATCTGGTTGTTGGAAGCTGTTGATAAATCTTGATTGATTCAATGCCACGTATCTAACCATTATTTCGGGGAAACTGATCTTCTGCCACGTGTCACAACCGCGAGCCACAGCCGCATGAGGGTAGCTTCTTAGGTTTTGAACCGCATGAATGTGGCAGCCGCATAGATGTAGTCTCTGAAATCTGAGCCGTATGGGTGGCTTCCAATTGAGTCGCATAAGACAGCATGGGTATGGCTTCTCAGCATTTGAGCCGCATGTAGATAATCCCCATGATCTGGGCCGCATGAGGACAGCGGCCGCATGGGGTGGCTTCTTAGGGTTTGAGCCGCATAACGATAGTCTCCATGATCTGAGCCACATAAGAGCATCAGCCGCATGAGGGGGGTGGCAACCGCATAGAAAGCTTTGAAGTTGGTGGAGCGTGCCAGCTGTATAGGAGATTTTCTCCTTTTCCCGAAGAACATGCCGTCATGTCAGGGTTCATCATTTAAGCTTTAATGTCAGAGTTATCACTTTATGTCAGAGCATTTAATGGGAGCAGTCACTTTATGGCCAGCTGTAAAAAGCATGCTGCATAGGGCCACGTAATTCTTTCCTGAGCCGCATGAGGCTATTGGAGAGTTTCTGAGCCGCATGAGACTCCGATAGATTCCTGAGCCGCATGGGGCTCCTTCTGTTTTGAGCCGCATGGGCTTCTTCTATTTTGAGCCGTATGGACTTTTTTTGTTCTTTTCCATGCTTCTACAATAGGGAGGTAACAAGATACATAAAGAACATGTCATATAATCTGTGATATAAAATAAATAAAAGGAAAGGTGCATGCAATAGGGTGCCTACCAGTTCTATAGTGATAATACAGTTAAGAACAAACCTTCTAATCCATGGGCACTCTGGCTACAGGAAACTTGGTATGGTCCTACCAGGATACCAGGGACCTCAAAGCATAGCATTTCTCGATTGTCAGAGGCAAGCAGGATAAGGAATAAAAAAGTGCATATGTGGCCTATACGTTAAGGAACTGTTCTTCCCCACCTAATGCCTAGTAGGGTCACATCCATGACTCATAGAAACCTCTAATAACTGCCAAGTCCACTAACATGCAATTCTATTGGCAGTTACTCCTAACCGTTGCACGCCTCATACATATCGGTGGTCGGCCGACTACACGAGTACGTGTCCTACATGTGACTCATAATATGTGATAAAGCATGTGTCAAGGCCATATGAGATATACCAATACCTCATCACCAATGGGTGGTCACTAGTCTAAGTCAATGCAAGTAAATAGAACAAAACAAGTAGAACGACTGATACAGTCACTTGCACCCAAGTGTGACTTAGACGCACAATGATATAATACTATCAACAGGTAAAAATGCTGAAAATAAATAACTAAAAATAAGATAGAGTAAATCACAGAGTTAGGTGGCAAGGTATCTTGCCAGTGGTGCGAGAATAGCAAGTCCAACAGTCACAAGCGTCAGCAAAAGAAAGTCACAATCCACGAACGGCTCTGAATGCTGAAATGAACATCAAGAATGTTCTTGGTGTAAAGATATGTCATGAATCGCTTGTCCAAAAGTTCAATTCTGGAACGGGGGCAAAATCAAAATTTTGGGTCAAAATGATATCCAACGTTGGATTCATTTTGTACTGAAATGTGTGCCAGTATCTATGGTCTCTAAAGTCGTCAAACTACATGTCTATGGGCTAGTTTGAGGAGACAAACCCAACCGAATGTCCAAAGTTGGATTCTGGCAGGCCGTCCACAATTTTGCCCATTGGATCGGGTCGCGGGCCTGCCAAATAGGTGTTCCGGTCGACCTTCTTAAAATTGGACCAAGCTTGGCACACAGGACCAGTAAATCAATTCGGTCCTGTTGGCGTAAGTTTTATCTCGAACCGACGACTGTACACGAAGTTATGGCCTAGTTTGCAAAGAGTCGATACGGGGGTATCTTGACTGATATGCACTAATTTCGTCGCGCACAAGCATCGAAATAGAGTTTCGTCTGTTCCCACACGTCGACAACTTCCATACGTGTCTTTCAATGCTTGTAGGTTGCGACCACGTCGACCAGTTTGTCGGGGCGCACATCATATCAAAAAGTTTTTATTAATTTTTATAGCTTTAGAAAACCAGATTTCTTACATCTTTACGATAAAATAACTTTATGTGTACATAATGAAATCACAATCTACAAATTAGGTTTCACTAACCTATATGTTGTCTATAGATTTATTCACATAGTTTTTCAAAGTTGTCACAGAAATCTGTCTTCCAAGTCGGGGTTTGGAGAGTCCCATTGCTCCATTTTTCGAGCAATTTGTGGCCGACTTTGCCTCTAGTTCTTGGTCGAATAAAGGGGTTACGGCTCAATCCCTTTGAAGGGTTTCAAAGAGGGTCATGTGGGCTCTCGGCAGGAGTTTCTAAATCAGATATTCATCGAGTAGATACGTAGAAAATCATGGGAGAAATAGGGTACCTGGCGGTATTCGTTAGCCTACAAGGACTTCTCTGTTTGGCGGTTGGCAGCGGTGATCACCGTAGGCAGGGCATCTATGGCGACTTGTAGGATGTCGGGGAGGCTCGTCTAATGTCGAGGAAGCTCTGGGCGATTGTGAGATGGATGGGTTCGGTTTGAAAGAGGAAAAAGCTTCAAGGGGTTGTTTATATGCTAAGATATAATTTCTTTTCTTAATCCGATTTCCAACCGGACTCTCCTTGATTTCAATTCAATTTTAAACTGGGTTGGCGCTTATCCAATAGATATTCGAATTGGTTTTGGTAGAAGGAAATCTGGTTTAGAAAGGAATTTGATTTGATTACAATTTGTACCATATCTGTTCTTCGTAACAGAAGGGTTGTTATATGTGCGGGTGAAATTTGATTTTTGGACTCACGAGATATTGAATATCTCGTTAGCATTTGTTTGCCCCCTTTTTTTGATAGTACATATATAAGTTGATGTATTTTTTTTTACCTATGAATACATGCAACAGTATTACAATCCATGTTTACAGATCTATACTATTGTATATACAACTCATATACACTCTTGGGTATATATACATTTATAGTATAAAATAATAAAATTTATGGTACACTTATATATATATACTATATATCTCATATACATATATATCTATATCTATATATTAGCATAAAGTATGGTTCATGCTAGGGTGTATATACAGAAAAGAAAATGCTAGCATAGCATCCTGCAATGTATAGCAAAAATATTTTGTATTTATACCACTCCTTTAACCGTATAATATAATAAAAAAATATAAAAAAAATCATTTGCTATTATAATAATTCAAAATATACTAAAATTCTAAAATAATTTAATTATATTCATAAAATAAAATGTTTTTTACGGGAATTACAATGAGCAGGGTGATCGAAGTATAAAATGAGATATGAGAAACAATATATGTCAAGACGGAAACCATAAGAACTAATTCATGTAACCATCGTATCAGGATTCAAGTAAAATATCACTAAATACAAATATCATAGCAAATATTTGGTAATGGAAACTATCAGAGAATGTACTTGCATGAAATCTGGGATAAAGTATCAACATTATCCATGGCAGTGCCTTGAAGACCTAAATATGAAATATCAATGTCAATTGTTATTTTGGAGTCATAAACATGTTATACTAGCTTGATACTAGGTCTTTAAGTCATTTCTAAGTTTCTAGGTCTATACCTTGTCATACCAAGGTATTCTGACTAATATTTGTAATACTAGCTCATGCCCCTACGTAACTACCTATAATATACATACATAGGCTCTATAATACAATACTTTAACTATTACCCTTACCTTATTCCTATCCTAACTGATACCAATGCATACCCAACTATATTTATACCTTGCTAACCCAATTACCCATCTACATATTTGTAACGCCCCAGTCCCAAAATACATATATAGGACTAGAAGATCGCTTACATGCCAACTACGTATCGAGAGGACTCCAGTCCAACTCGGGTACATATAAGTTATCTTGTTGTTCTAAATCAACTATGTCTCATTCTACTAAATATTGGTAATAATGACGAATCAAATGCACTAAGGTTGATCAGACCGTAATGCACTGATTCTAGAATAGATAAATATATTAGAGTGGACCCCAATAATATATTCATTATGAACAAGCTAGAAGAAAATGAAGCTTGTAAAAGACTAGTCTATAATAACAAAATGAGTCAAATAGAGGACAAAAGATAAATAAGGAAGATAATGATAATATCATCAACTAAATATACCTGAAGTCTTAGTAAAGCAACCATCATCCATCAATGTATTAAATTTTGATAACTTCATCTAATACCTTGAGAGATTACCAGGTCCTCACTGGACTAGCAAGATATATATAAATATACCTCTAATAACAAAAAATAATATGCAGTAGAAAAATAATGAAATAAAGGCAGAGTAAATGAACAAGTGATGAAACAGGAGTATGAGAATGCTATTAGTCATAGCTACAAGGTAAAGTTGAGTAAAACTACAGTACGACATGAGCTAACGGTCCTATAAAAAGCAACACGGGGCATGCTAACTATCTGTATAAAGTCCCTCTCGCAGCACGGTGCATGCTAACGATCGAGAGTGGTCAATAGCCCGGTACTAATAAAATCGACAAGGAAATAGGGAGCAAGCCCTACACAAAATTTTTATCATAGCACGGTGCGTACTAATGATCGAGAGGGGGCACAAGTCATGTAGAAAGTCTCTATCGCAGGACGGTGCATACTAACGATCGAGCGGGGGAAACTAGTCATGGTACACAATAAGGCACTAACATGAACAACTATAAAAATCTATAACAAATAAATGATAGGCAGGTAATATGGTAAAACATGGAAATATAGCATGACAAGGCATCAAGAATATAATAGGAAAAGTGACATATATAAATAGAATTAAAGAAAAGTATGCATGTAAAAAAAATTGTATATAGGGCAAGGGATACTTGCATGGTGGTAGCACATAGAACCAACATTATCCAATCACATAGTAAACTACAAAAGTCAAACTCCTACAAATAACTCTGTATAATAAAATAGACATCACCAAGTGTTTGGCATAAAAAAAATGTCTAAGTTTGCCTACCCATAAGTCCAATTCTGGACACATGGGCAGAACTGTAATTTTGTGTCAAAATATTATCCATTGTTGGACCCGCTTTGTACCAAAAAATATGTCAGAATATATGGTCTCTAAAATCGACAAATTATATGTTTGCCATGAACAAAAAGTTGAAGAACTTTTGTATTTTAAACTTGAAAAAAGTACAAAAGAGGTCCTAAATAGAAAATCTAAGTATAGTTGATTACGGGAAAGTGTGTGAGATCGAGCACGACAGAGGCTCATTTACTCCGTTGATGATCTGACGATGAAATAAACTTACTTTAACTTTTTTAATGCCTGTGAGTGGTGATCTGGGTTGCCAATCAAGAAGTAGCGAAGTATTTTCGGAGACCCTGAATGAAGAAAAACTGCTGCTATTTATAGGCATGCACATGTACGATAAGTTTCAGGGGTTTTGGCATATAGGAGTGCTATGCGTACGAGATTTCTGGAGAATATTTTGTAACCGCACTGTAAAGGCTGCTGGTGAGCTAACACGTGGCAGTTGTTAGGATTCCTTTATTGCTGAGGTCTTGGGAGGTTGGTACCACTCATCATCAATAACACGTGGCGTGCACATACTGTTCGAAGATCTCATTCAGTTTAAATAAATTGGATTTCGATTTTATCGAAGGAGCAGAAGTTTGAACAAACTAGGTTTGATTGTATCTGATGAGATACGATTATTTAAACAAACTAGATCTGATTGTATCTGAAGAGATACGACTGTTTAAACAAACTAGATCTGATTGTATCTGAAGTGATATGGCTGCCATACTGGCCACGTGGCATGGTGCCATATTTATGAAGGAGCTGCACGCCATATGAGCTGCGCTTTTGAGTGACGTCGAAAAGACTGCACTTTTGAGGCAATGAGTGACTGTGATTACGAAGAGCTCTAAGGGAGTTTTAAAGGAGCTGCGCTTCTGAAGAGCTTTGAAGGGGCTGTACTTCTGAGGAGCTCTGAAGGAGCTGTACTTTTAAAGAGCTCTGAAGGGGATGTGCTTCTAAGGAGCTCTGAAGGGCTGCGCTTCTGAGGAGCTTTGAAGGGGTTGGGCTTCTGGGAAGCTCTAAAAGAGCTGCGCATGTTTGAATCTCTGAAGGCGCTGCACTTCTTGGAAGTTCTGAAGGAGTTGCGCTTCTAAGAAGCTCTGAAAGAGATGTGCTTCTGGGAAGCTCTAAAGTGGCTACGCTTCTGAGAATCTCTGAAGAGGCTGCGCTTATGAAAATCTCTGATGGAGCTGCGCTTTTGAGAAGCTCTGAAGAGGCTACGCTTCTGAGAAGCTCTAAAGGAGCTGTGCTTATAGAAAACTCTGAAGAGGCTATGCTTCTGAGAAGTTTTGAAGAGGCTGCGCTTCTGGGAGACTCTGAAGAGGCTGCACTTTTGAGTAGCTTTGTCAATGCACTTTTGGGGCGTCTAATTACTGCTTTTGAGCAACTGAGTAAAATGTTTCTTCATTGTTGCCTTTTTGGGTGGCTCGAGAAGTGGTGACTAAATACTTAGTCAAATGACTTCATTAAATGAGGTTTATTGTAATGAATTCTAGGTTCATCCAATTAACTCGGTGCTTTTGACCAACTTCCAAATGGCGTGCGTGTTGGACCACGCACAGCCTATATAAAGGTAAGCTTTTTGAGGAAGTTATTATTCAAAGCCTCTTGACATTCCTCTGTTATGATCGATCCTGACTTAGCTTCGGACGGCCATAGGCCTAGCATAAGTCGATTATTGGTTCTAGATCTCTTCGTTCTAAGAAGTCGATGCCTTGGTAAAGAAAAACTTCAGAGTTTCGAGATACGCTTGAGCATTTGGCGAGATGGGTTTGAACATGAGCGACATCTTGGAGGTCTTTGAGGCCCAAGATACTAGATTTGGATTGATTGTTGGCCCTTTGTTATGCTTGAAAAGCCACAAGTTGTGCTGTGAGCCTCACATGGAGCTTCACCCCCGTTCTGATCAATAACTGCTTCATTTGCCATATTGGAGCGGGGTGCGGCGCACTTGACTAAAAAGTGGTTTGCTCTGACGAGAAGGGGAAATGCGCTTCTGTGTACTGCACACTTAGGACAAGTTGTGCTGTGAGCCTCTTGCGCTTCTGCGAAGTATGTGAAGTGATTGATGTTTTGTGCTATTTTATGCTTCTACAAGACCCCCATCAAAGTTTTCAAACTTGGACAAGTTTGGAACACTTAGAATAGAAGCATGAAATGACTCGTGGCATAGAAAGTGCGCAGCATGTTCCTGACAGACTATTTTTGGGAAAAAGATTTATTATGATTTTGTTTCATCTTCATGCTATTCGAAGCGTTTCTTCACCTACGAAGAGTGATTTTCCTTATCTGCTGACACGTGGTTCCGTCATATAAGTAGGAGTCTACAGAGAGAGAAAAGATTTCTTCTTCTGTTATCTCTCTCAAACTTTTTCAGAGCAAGTACTTTTTTTCCAAATCAAAACAGTAGTTTTTTTCTGTGTCTCCTAAAAATTTCGAGAGCTCCTAAAGTTCCCAAGGCCGACAAGGCAAGCACGGGCAAGGCCAAGGGGAAGTGGCCGATGTCAGATGTTGTTGATGTCAATGATTCGTCTGTAGCTGGTGTCAGCACACACATAGACGTACAACCGGCTGTTGTGAGCAGGTGTTTAATTTAAAATCATCGATGCCTAGCTCCGTCTGTTGATACGCATGACCGCAACTTCTCGGAGTAGTGTCTCAAAGATGTGTTAAAGCTTCCCCCGCGATGCACATGGGCACTACTTCTTCGGAGTAGTATCTGTAAGATGCGCTAAAGCTCTATCCGCCGATGCGCATGGTCGATACTTTTTGAAGTAGCGACTGTAAGATGTACTAAGGCTTTAGCGGATGCATAGCATCACTAAATCGTGCATGTGCGGATGCTTGCTAGCTGATGCAAAGTGTCACTAAAATGTTTCTACACATATGCTTGCCTGCTGATGCACAGTGTCACCAAATAGTGTCTGCACGGATGCTTGCTTGCTAACACACAGAGTCACAGTACCTGTGCATTTTTTTGCAGAAAAATACTTGGTATATTCTTCTGACTTTTGTTTGTTTTGTGTGCAGGTTCTTTGACTATGCCTCTTTTTTACGAGCTTCTCTTTGACTCACCATTCTGCGCACTAGACACAAATATCGATGAAGCGATTGTTAATCCTACCAGGAGATTGATCACCCGAGGCCAGCCGGAGGGACTACTGTACAAAATATGTGCATAACATCACGCCTTCTTTCGTCGTATAATGGATCGAGATAAATTGTCAATCGTCATTGATGCTGGGGATAAGATGCTAAAGCCTCAGTTCCTCTTTGGTGATAAGCTGATCTTAAAGGAGACAGACCTCCTACAGCTTAAGGAGGATTAGTATTTTGAGAACTACGACCTCAGTTTGTATGTTTCGACGATCGATCGCCACCTCCCGCTCTCGTTTTTCTATTGCTTCTCTGAGAAGGGACGTGTGGAATGGGATCTAACCCCGACTCTGGTGGGGCTAATGACGGGCCATTTTATGGTGGACACATACTCTAAGAGGAGGGACTCTTCAAAGTGTGTCCGTGGTAGTCTGTAGTATACATTGTGGGTACTGCTTCCCGGCCATCTGCTTAATTATATTACCCGAGACATACATCCATTTGGGGCTTCTCTTTTCGCTAATCGGCTTCTAGTGGCGAAATACATATACACTAAAGGAGCCTTCTGGTTCGAAGGTTGGATCCATTAAGAACTGGTGTACAAATAAGAAATGAAAACATTAAGAACTGGCATACAAATAAGAAATAAAAAACTATACATAGTGAGAATTGGCATACTAATGAGAAATGAAAAACTACCCACAGTGAGAACTAATGTACAAATGAGAAATAAGAAACTACGCAAAGAGACAACTGGCGTACAAATGAGAAATGAGAAAGTACACATAGTGACAAATGGCATTAGAAATAGAAAACTACGCACAGTTGTAGGACCGTTGAGCACCTCTTGAGGAGAGTGAATAGAGTGAGTGCGGGTGCAGCGGAAAATAATCACCAATTAAAAAAATTAAACTATGGCAGTTTATAAGAGACAATAAATATAAAGCAAGAGATAGAGAGATCAAACTTAGTGACACAGCGATGTATACTGGTATCCCTCTGAGAGGACTAATCCAGTCTCGAGTACTCTTGCTCGATGTTAATCCTCTAAGGCACAAGCAAATTGGGAGCTTGCAGTCTCTTACAACACCGTGCTTGGTGACAAGTGCACGACCAACTTCACAATACCGTGCTTGGTGACGAGCGCACGACCGGCTCCATAACAAGGATGATTGTTGTACTTTGAACAACCTCTTTACAACTCTTGAGCACCAAAAGACTCTAGATCGAATTAGATATTACTGGCTTTTGGCTAAGAGAAGTATATGTGTGATTTGAAAGCTTTTGATCGATTGAAAACACTTATTGAATAGAGAAGAGAAGATGAAGAATGAATGAGTGATTTGAAATAAAAAACTCTCTCCTATTTATAGGTGTTTCTTGGGACCGAACTCGGGTAGAGTTCTGGCAGATTTCTGATGCAATGATTTTGCATATGTACGTTGTATGCATATTTGGAGGCAACAGATATTTAAATTCAAACTAACCGAACTCTGGCAGAGTTCGGACCGAACTCGGGACGAACTCGGTTTTGAGTTCTGTCTAGGAGAATTTCAAAATATTTGTCAAATTCTGTTGCAAAAATAATTTTGAACTTTTGGTAAAAATAAAATAGGAATAGGTTGGCTTTTTAGAAATGTGGATTAAGATTAACCTAAGCCAGTATTACCTGGTCGATCTTACAATTTAAATCCTAGACTCAATAAAGATAAAATACATAATAAATTGTTAAATGACTCGAATTGGATCCCATTGAGAGTAATATTCAGATTGATGTTTTATATGCTTGATGATGCAGTACGACGCTCGTTGATATTGATTTCGCACGTCCTGAAATAATTAGAAGCAGTTCGTATATTTTATGTATTGACTTAAGTTCATGTCGATTATTAAAATCTGGTGTTACCATGGATCCATGGGCCAACAATCTCCCCTATTTTGATAATTGACAAACTTGAGTCTATACCAAAATATATCAAAGAAATAGAACAAATAAAAATATACCTGAACCAAACATGGTTTGTTTTGTATTGGATTATATGCTTTGGATTTGATTTGAATTGTGGTATATACTCTTTCTTCCCCTTTGTCAATATAAAAAATGGCTTTGGCTCCCCTGTAATGTGTGAAGCCAACAATTTACAACAAATAGACAAAGTGAAGCTAGAGATAACCAAATAACACAAAGTGCATAAAAGATAACTAGTACTGAATAAACTAGAATATCATGCATAACAATGTCTCACTGAAAGAAAAAAATACAATCATAAAGTGCTAAATATGTCTAACTGAAAAGTTTAGACAAAAAATGAAAACTACATCATAGCATAGATCATCAACTAACATCCTATCCACCATCCGCCAGTTCGAATCTGCATCACATAGTGGGGTCGTCACCGCCAGGAGCATCCGGAGAAAAGTAAGCTGCGGTAGGATCGAAGTAAGGAAAAGTTGCCTCATCTCCGAACCTGGGGCCTGGGAAGCCTTGGTGAGGAAGGATAGTCACTGGATGTGATGGGTCCTGTAGGAGACTCCAGTAAAGATCAGCAATCCCATTCCGCAACACCTGAGCCTGGTAGATGTGGCGGTACTCCGAGTCGAGATAGCTCTGATGACGTTGCGCAGAGAGAGCAACAAAGTCATCAAATCTCTGATAAAATCCTGGGTCAAAACCCGGAGCAGGGGCTGGAGAATGAACTGGAGTAGTATCAGGAGGAGGAGCCTCAGCGTTAGCAGCTGGAGCAGGCTGAGCTCCATGAGGCAGAGGTAGAGTAGGGTATCGACAAGATCTGCTGAGCTCTACGGCAGTGGAGGAGTAGACACAGGTTTGAAGATCAATATCAAACCTGCGAAAGATAGAGGCCAGGTGCATAGGATAGACCAGGTTGCCTCCTGCATTTCTGCAGTTCAGCATCCAGGCCATCATGCTCTTAGGGATAGAAAAAAGGAATGCCAAAATGGATATAATACATAGCAGATAGCTCTAAGAAAGTGATCTCATTAGATGATCCTTTCTTTGGAAGGAGAACAGAGAAAATAAAACGATGGAGTTCATAGAAGTTTTGGTTAAGGTTTTTTGAAAAGACTCTTCTAGGAACAGGTTGTGGATGGCAAATCAGTTCTTTGAAAGAGTTAAGTGTGACATCTTCTGGAAATTGGATATGATGAATATCCACAGGAGCTTTACCCACATCAGGAACATAGAAATATTCACTGATGTCAGTGGCACTGAACTCCAATTCTTGGCCAACAACGCATGAATAGAAGTTTTCGTTTGGTTTTACCTGTAAGTTGTAGTAAAACATATGGACAGCATTGCCGAAGATGTTCTCGGCTACTTCGAAGAAATTACGATAGCCGAGATGGTCAAATGTAGGAGGGTACTCAGAAAAAATAGTAAAGTTAACATAAGCTCCAGCACATATTTTACGACCAGAGAAAGAATCAAACCATAGGTCAGAAAATTCCTTATCAGAAAATAAACCAGAATCAAAGTCATCTGAACCTAATGGTCTAGTAGGACTGAAAAGACTATTAGGGACGTAGTCAGACGAGAAAGAGCCTGCTTGTGAAGGATCAACCGGTCTTATCTGACGTTTGGGAGCCATAGATGAGAAGAAAAAGAAGTTGAAGTACCTTGGAAGAGAATGAAGAAGATGAAGTTGATTAGCCCACTGGAACTCCTTGAAAACTTGCAAGGAAAGAGTATGAAGGAGTTTTGGAAGGAGTGGAGGATTTTTCACGAAGTGTTTGTATGAAAAATATGAAGAGATGAGGGGTTTATGTAACGCCCCAGTCCCAAAATACGTAGGACTAGAACGCAATCATGCCAGCTATATACATACGAAGTATATGGACCCTCATATATATAAATAAGCTATAAAATACAGTAACCAAGGTACTAAATCTCATCCACAAAGATAAATAATGATATAAAAGCAACTTTGAATTTGTCATGTATACAATCATTGGGCGGAAAAAAAAGTCCACTACCAACTAATTTTAATAAGAACGAAATATACAAGGAAAGGAATTTAGTAGAGCAAGGAGATGACGATCCAAGAGCAACATCTCGATGAACAGAGCGCAAGTCATGGCCTTAGCTAGAGCACCTGCAGAAATCATAAGAGCACACACCTAGCGAGATAACCAGGTCCTCAGAGGGACGTAACAAGATACAATAAACATGCCATATAAATACTGAATATAAAATATGCCACAATCAAAGAAAGTGACAAGACATAAATAAGGTAACCTAAACCGTACTAAAGTGAACATGCAGTGAGAACAAACCTTCCGTCGCATGAGCCCTAACTATAAATGGGATCTGGTATAGTCCCCACTTGGGCACCAGTGACCGAGAGCATGACGTTGAAAAACGATAGTGGCCAACCTGAGATGCTCATACCCGTATCTCCAGTGGAGCTTCCGGGTTAAAAGGAAAGTGCAATCGAAGCCCATACGACAAGGAAATATTCTCCCCATCCAATGTACCTGTCAAGTCGCATCCATGACCATGTACCTCTACTAACTGCTAAGTCTCCTAACATGCCTCTATTAGCAGTTAGCCCTAACGCATGCACATGGGGGATCAGCCCACACGCAAGAACCTCTACATGCTACTCATCTCACACATCCTCGTGGTAGAACTGTGTTAAGGTATATGCAACACACTACAATGGTAGTCCCTTGACTCTAGGTCCTTATGCAATCAAAGGATAAATAACAAAGTACATCTAATATCACTGAGCAGACAGTAAATCAAGAACGGGAAATAAACGAACAGTGATATGTAATAAAATGCAAACTAAAAATAAACAGTATAATGGCAAGGTATCTTGCCTGGTAGCGGGCCTGGTGTGGTGCGATGTTGTGACAAGTTCCGATGTGTGCAATAGCCATGGTCGATGGGCAAAGGTCTGAAGTCGCGAGGAATAGATATGTATGATTAGTTATGACAAATGGCGATAGTCGAGGAGAAGTTGCGAACAAAAAAAAAAAAAAAAAAAAAAAAAAAAAAAAAAAATATATATATATATATATATATATATATATATATATATATATATATATATATATATATACTATTTTTAGAAAACATAATATTTAAAAGTAGGTTTTTATTCGTCAAATATGTTTGTAGGAAAATATTTTAAACTATATTTACTAGAAGGAGAAAAACAATTTTAGGTAATTATTATAAAATATAACAATGAGACATAATAATCATAATAATAATTATAATAACTTCTAAAAATGATAATAATTAATATAAAAAAATACTTGGAACTATTTACCTTAATATTTTAGAGAAAATTAATAATTATGATGATAAATAGTAAACTAGAAAATGATAATAATTTATATTTGGTTTTGTACTGATAACTAAAATAATAATAATAATAATAATACTAGCAGTAAATAAATATAAATAATAATAATAATAATAATAATAATAATAATAATTAATATCCCTTAAAACCAGTACAGTAACCTATCGCACCCCTAAATTTTTACAAGAAAGAGAGAGAGTGGAGAGAGAAGAAAAGAAAGGGGAGCAGAGCTTACAGCAGTGGTCGGCGTGTCGCCGGCGATCGGCACGCGGCACGAGGGAAGGCGGCCTAGCGGGAGGCGGACGATTGGGAAGAGCGGCGCGGAGGTGACCCACCAGATCTGGACGGCGGAGGAGATGGGCGTGGCGGTTGCGCGGTTCTCGAGAGAGGACAGGGCGGCGAGCCCGAGGAAGGGGTGACCACGGAAGAGGCGCACGGAGCTCAGGCGGATTGAGGCGGCGCTCCGGCGGGCTGGCCACCAGTGGCTGCGGCGGTGTAGTCCACGCGCGGAGGCGCTGGCCACAGGTGGCCTTGGTGGAGGCGGAGCGCCTCTGGATTCGCGGGGGTTCGGCGCCTGCCGCGGAGGCGCGGAGAGGAGGAGGCGCACCGGGGTCCAGGCGGCAGAGAGCTGGGACGCGGTAGCTGATGGAGGTCGAGGTCGACTCGGTCAGCTGTTGGCGAGCGCCGCGGAGGACAGCTGGCTCCAGCGCTGGGAGGCAAGACGAAAGGGCAAGGCTCGAGGCGGCGTCGAGGTGGCGATGGTTAAGGTTTGGGTTTCAAAATTGTTTATTTCTCTCATTTTTTTGGTTGGGACGATGATTTGGGATCGGGTTGGTGATGGCGACGGGGTGCCGGCGATGGACGTGGTGGTGGTACGGAGTGGCGGGGTTGTCGGAAACAACGATGGTGGTGGGGATGGTTGATGTCAGTGTGGTTGTGATGACGACGGTATCGAAGTGGGTTAGGGTTGCTGTAGTTTGCCAGGGGGCGGTTGATCGGAAAGTAGCGGAGGGTGGTGACGATGATGGCAGAGGAGACGATGGTGGTGGTGTCTGGAGAATGGCAGAGGAGTAGGAGATGTAGTACGTCGTGTCGGGGGTGTTTGACACGACGGGGATGGATAACTGTACAATAGCTGGAATAAGATTGACACCGACACGGTGCACGCTGGCTTGGGTTGGCACAGACACGATGCACAAATTTTGTGGAAATTTTGGTTGTGGAGAGAATTATGGAGGAGTACCTGCCTATTTATAGGATATGGGAATTCCCATTATGATAAAGATTGGGATTGTTTAAATCCCCATCAGAAAATTCCCCTATTATTTTAAATCGATTTAAATCCAAATCAATTCCAATCCAAATTAATTATATTCTTAATTTAAAATATTTTAAATACAGTCAATAAAATCTTTTGCAATTTAAATAACCATATTTAATCAAATATTGAATAAAACAAGATTCCAAATATCTTTTTCATAAATATTAAAATATAATATTAATTAATTTTGAAAATCAAGGTAAATACTTAAATCATAGCAAAATAAACAAATTTTCTATTTCGCAAATATCCAGAATATATTTTATATAAATCAAAATTTTCCAAATCAATATTTATTTTTTAATGACGAATAAAATAACTCTTTTTGAAATTAAAATATTTATCCTACGTACCTTTCCTATAAAATAAAATTTATGAAAAATTGTTTTTCTAAATATGTACCTCGACGCATATTCGCACTCGTCGAGAAATTACGAAACACAATTCTCGTACGCTACGCAAATACAAAAATGCGAATTTGTATGCGACGTGTAGATACGAAGTACAAAATAAATACAAACATATATTTTAAATAAAAAAACCGTAGTAGAAAATTAGGGGGTTTTACATCCTACCCAACTTAAAAGAATTTCGTCCTCAAAATTAAGAAAAATTGGGATAGGTAGGGTGAAGGAGATAGAAGCAGTATAATCGATAAGAATTTGATTCATATTGAACAAAAAGGCAATCAATGAGAATGAAATGACATTTCAATGGCAATATGTCATTCGATCGACTAAAAATTTCGATGGTTTTAGATTTTGATTAGGACAATCAATCAATGACTAAGTTCGATCAACCTTAATATTAACCAAAAAAAAAGCAACCTCATAAGTAGGTAATAATTTCCTTAATCCTTGATATCGTCAATATTCATGAAATCTCTCTTATCATAAATTGTTCTTTTCAAAAATTACTTCAGTTCCGCGTCTCCCTTAAAAATTTATCAAAAACAAATATGATTATAAATGTACTCTTGCTTCCTCTATCTCACCATAGAATTTCCAATAGTCTTAAATTTAGAATTCCATAATCTCTATTATACTAGCTCACTTATATATCTTCTCAAATTATAATTTCCTCTAAAATTAGAATTCCAAAATCTTCAACCAATTTGGCCCAAGTAAAAGTTAAAACCTTCTTACTACAAATTTGTATTTATTGGCAACCATAGATTCCAAAATAAAAGTCCGTCTGCAATGTTCGATAAATCTTGAAAACTAACCGTATACCTTCGTAACTCAATCTTCTATTATCATAATTGAAAATTTTCTTTATTATTTATTAGTCTCTCTCAAAGCTTGAATTCAACAATCTCAGTTCTTGATGGTAGAAATGAAATTCATCTCAACTTTCTATTCATAATCATTTTAAAATGTAAAGGTTTCTTTCTTCAACAATTAGTTATCCTTGAAAATATCATCATAACACTATATGTCATCGAAGGCAATGTCAACATTTTTATTAAAAATTTGCTTCCATAAATTATATATATATTTGGTTCTTAAACCATCAACACTTTAGAAGACTTTCCACTTGATTATATAGTTACCTTAAAACAAAATTTGAAATTCGCGAAGTCTATTTATCCTCGAGTGCTTCATCATAATATATCCTCCCTTACTTTATTGATTCGAATTTATCGCATATTTCTATTTATGCTCTATCTGTACCAACTTCATTATTTATCCATGCTGTGAGGTTCTCCAATCTAGCTTCTACTAACTCAAGATTGTCATGATCAAATTCCTTTTCGCGTAATGGAAACATACAAGGAACAAGGTTGCATAAACTACGGAGGATTCATAGAGAAATAATAGTAAAGCAATTTAAATGGGAAAGAAGAAGGGTAAGGGTTGCAACGAGCGAAAGAAAAATGTTCTGTGTCTAAATAATCAGGATAATACAAGAAAATAAAATGACAAGGGTTAAGCGGTCAAGATAGATACACAAGGTTAAGCATCTAACGGATTTGGTAGATCGCAATCGGGCCAAAGATTTGAGTCGAGATCGAGTCCAACTATATAGTCAAAAGTATATCGGTACCATGGTATAGGTTATAGTTAGTCTTTATGACCCGAAAGTCGTACCATAAAAATAGAGTACAAGGGGACGTGTATTAGTGGGACATGATATACCTACATGAAGGTGAGCTCGCCTAGGTCTTGCATGTGAAATTTGTTGGAAGAAAATGTCTAGTGTTACGCTCCAATTATCAAAGTCACGATAGGGAACGCCAAATGATCAAAAATAGAAAGTGGGTTTTCATAAGATATTAATTAATGCAAAAAAAAAGGTTAAAGCACGAAATAAGATAATTAGAAAATCTCGTCGATCAAGTTAAGATAAGTTAGAGACACAGTTTCTAGAGAGAAAATAGGGTATGGTCAAGGGAACGACTCTAATCATTTCTAAGTTTCAAACAAGTTGATGGTCACAATTAATGATCTAGATTTGAGGGAAGGTCGGTAAGTCAAAGATATGTTCATCGGTTTGGTTGATGACTAATTACACTTGTGTATATGCAATATCATAATCATAGGTGGCAATACTTCTATCTCACTAGGGTGACCTTACTTGCTTCCTGGTCTTCTACCAATATATGATCTAATCTAAAATTTCAAGTTCCTCGAAATTTCTCAATAAAATTTCCAAGATATTCTACCAAATTTCCTAATCACCTTAGGCTGTCAAGTTTAATCCAAATTTAAATTTCTAATCAATCTCAAAATAACCCTTGTATATCGCAAATCGAATAAATAAATTCATCCCTCTATTTTTTTTCCAAACCTTAAACTCATCATTTAATAAGTTTATCAACCAAATTTTATACTACAAAATGGAACATTTTAAATAACTCCCGAATTTAATTCTATATCCTTCAAATGTGTACATCTAGCTTCCAATAAGTCACAACTACTCTACAAAAGTGATTTTTTTTTACCAAAATTTAAATATCCATAATCAAGGCTTTAAACTCGAAATTTAAATAACTCTATAAATCATAGATCATAGAACAAAATTTGAAATTTGAATCTTTCCTTCAAGTTGAATTCATATCTTCCAAAATATTTCAATTTTTTTTACCATTATCTCTTCAAGCTCAAAATTAAATACTTATAATTCGTAAATAGTAGAATCAATTTAAATCCTCAAGCGCTCTAATAAATTGTAAATGATAGACCCTTCATATTCTCTAGTCGTTTACAAAATCCTAACTTATAAAATTTAAACACTTTAATAAATTCGAGATAAACTTTAACATATTCAATCCAACATGAACTTAATCGTAAATCATGTGTCACAATTTAAAGATGTTTTCCAAATCGGTTTTATATCCCAATAAATCATAAACTATTTCACAATTTCCAAAAATCATAAATCATAAATTGTTTTCTCAATCTAGCTATTCTCTTGTATATACCACCATGTAATAGCAAAATAAAATTCCAACTATCCTTTGGAGGCGGTAATATGCTACTACCCAACTTAAAATTAACTAATCCTTAAAATCATATTTCTAGGAAAATAATTGCCTTTATAGCTTAAATAAAACCCCAATGCATACTAATTGTCAATGCAATCCATCTAGCCATGTGTTTAACCTATGGGCATATACTAGTGTAGTCATCTTACTAAACACGAAACTATGAATTTACGGTGGAAGGAGTCAAGCAAGATGCAAATCAGGGAGGTCGAACGAGAGTTCGGAATTTGAAGTCAAGAAAGGATGTCAAGTAGGTGGATGAGATTCTAAACTCTAATCCTAAATTGCAGGTCCGTTTGGTTCAATCATGTAACCGAAACGGCAAACTAGACCTGCATGGGCCACCACAAAAATATGTAATGCCCCAGTCCCAAAATACGTAGGACTAGAATGCAATCATGCCAGCTATATACATACGAAGTATATGGACCCTCGTATATATACAAAAGCTGTAAAATACAATAACCAAGGTACTAAATCTCATCCACAAAGATAAATAATGATATAAAAGCAACTTTGAATTTGTCATGTATACAATCGTTGGACGGAGACAAAGTCCACTACCAACTAATTTTAATAAGAACGAAATATACAAGGAAAGGAATTTAGTAGAGCAAGGAGATGACGATCCAAGAGCAACATCTCGATGAACAGAGCGCAAGTCATGGCCTTAGCTAGACCACCTACAGAAATCATAAGAGCACACACCTGGCGAGATAACCAGGTCCTCAGAGGGACGTAACAAGATACAATAAACATGCCATATAAATTCTGAATATAAAATATGCCACAATCAAAGAAAGTGACAAGACATAAATAAGGTAACCTAAACCGTACTAAAATGAACATACAGTGAGAACAAACCTTCCGTCGCGTGAGCCCTGGCTGTAAATGGGATCTGGTATAGTCCCCACTTGGGCACAAGTAACCGAGAGCATGACGTTGAAAAACGACAGTGGCCACCTGAGAGGCTCATACCCGTATCTCCAGCGGAGCTTCCAGGTTAAAAGGGAAGTGCAATCGAAGCCCATACGACAAAGAAATATTCTCCCCATCCAATGTACCTGTCAAGTCGCATCCACGACCATGTACCTCTACTAACTGCTAAGTCTCCTAACATGCCTCTATTAGCAGTTAGCCCTAATACATGCACATGGGGGATCAGCCCACACGCAAGAACCTCTACATGCTACTCATCTCACACATCCTCGTAGTACAACTGTGTTAAGGTATATGCAACACACTACAACGGTAGTCCCTTGACTCCAGGTCCATATGCAATCAAAGGATAAATAACAAAGTACATCTAATATAACTGAGCAGACAGTAAATCAAGAACGGGAAATAAATGAACAGTGATATGTAATAAAATGCAAACTAAAAATAAACAGTATAATGGAAAGTTATCTTGCCTGGTAGCGGGCCTGGTGTGGTGCGATGTTGCGACAAGTTCTGATGTGTGCAATAGCCATAGTCGATGGGCAGAGGTCTGAAGTCGTGAGGAATAGATATGTATGATTAGTTATGACAAATGGCGATAGTCGAGGAGAAGTTACGGACAAACATATATATATATATATATTTTTTATATATATATATATATATATACTATTTTTAGAAAATATAATATTTAAAAGTAGGTTTTTATTCGTCAAATATGTTTGTAGGAAAATATTTTAAACTATATTTACTAGTAGGAGAAAAACAATTTTAGGTAATTATTATAAAATATAACAATGAGACATAATAATCATAATAATAATTATAATAACTTCTAAAAATGATAATAATTAATATAAAAAAATACTTGGAACTATTTACCTTAATATTTTAGAGAAAATTAATAATTATCATGATAAATAGTAAACTAGAAAATAATAATAATTTATATTTGGTTTTGTACAGATAACTAAAATAATAATAATACTAATAATAATAATACTAGCAGTAAATAAATATAAATAATAATAATAATAATAATAATAATAATAATAATAATAATTAATATCCCTTAAAACCAGTACAGTAACCTATCCCACCCCCAAATTTTTACGAGAGAGAGAGAGAGTGGAGAGAGAAGAAAAGAAAGGGGAGCAGAGCTTACAGCGGTGGTCGGCGTGTCGCCGGCGATCAGCGCGCGGCACGAGGGAAGGCGGCCTGGCGGGAGGCGGACGATTGGGAAGAGCAGTACGGAGGTGACCTACCAGATCTGGACGGCGGAGGAGATGGGCGCGGCGGTTGCGCGGTTCTCGAGGGAGGAGAGGGCGACGAGCCCGAGGAAGGGGTGACCACGGAAGAGGCGCGCGGAGCTCAGGCTGGTTGAGACGGCGCTCCGACGGGCTGGCCACCAGTGGCTGCGGCGGTGTAGTCTATGCGCGGAGGCGCTGGCCACAGGTGGCCTTGGTGGAGGCAGAGCACCTCGGGATTCGCGGGGGGTTCGGCGCCTGGCACGGAGAGGAGGAGGCGCACCGGGATCAGGTGGCGGAGAGCCGGGATGCGGTGGCTGATGGAGGTCGAGGTCAACTCGGTCAGCGGTTGGCGAGCGCCACGGAGGACGGCTGGCTCCAGCGCTGGGAGGCGAGACAAAAAGGCAAGGCTCGAGGCGGCG
This sequence comes from Iris pallida, assembly GCA_029216955.1. Classification (NCBI taxonomy): domain Eukaryota; kingdom Viridiplantae; phylum Streptophyta; class Magnoliopsida; order Asparagales; family Iridaceae; genus Iris; species Iris pallida. Next base: position 547,743 of record JANAVB010005798.1, on the reverse strand, counting down.
TCGAGGTGGCGATGGTTCAGGTTTGGGTTTCAAAATTGTTTATTTCTCTCATTTTCTTGGTTGGGACGATGATTTGGGATCGGGTTGGTGATGGCGACGGGGTGTCGGCGATGGATGTGGTGGTGGTACGGAGTGGCGGGGTTGCCGAAAACAACGATGGTGGTTGGGATGGTTGATGTCAGTGGTGGTTGTGATGACGACGGTGTCGAAGAGGGTTAGGGTTGCTGTGGTTTGCCAGGGGGCGGTTGATCGGGAAGTAGCGGAGGGTGGTGACGATGATGGCAGAGGTGACGATGGTGGTGGTGTCTGGAGAATGGCAGAGGAGTAGAAGATGTATTACGTCGTGTCGGGGGTGTTTGACACGACGGGGATGGATAACTGTACAATAGCTGGAATAAGATTGACACCGACACGGTGCACGCTGGCTTGGGTTGGCACAGACACGATGCACAAATTTTGTGAAAAATTTGGTTGTGGAGAGAATTATGGAGGAGTACCTGCCTATTTATAGGATGTGGTAATTCCCGTTATGATAAAGATTGGGATTGTTTAAATCCCCATCAGAAAATTCCCCTATTATTTTAAATTGATTTAAATCCAAATCAATTCCAATCCAAATTAATTATATACTTAATTTAAAATATTTTAAATACAGTCAATAAAATCTTTTATAATTTAAATTACCATATTTAATCAAATATTGAATAAAACAAGATTCCAAATATCTTTTTCATAAATATTAAAATATAATATTAATTAATTTCAAAAATCAAGGTAAATACTTAAATCATAGCAAAATAAACAAATTTCCTATTTCGCAAATATCCAGAATATATTTTATATAAATCAAAATTTTCCAAATCAATATTTATTTTTAAATGACGAATAAAATAACTCTTTTTGAAATTAAAATATTTATCCTACGTACCTTTCCTATAAAATAAAATTTACAAAAAAATGTTTTTCTAAATATGTACCTCGACGCATATACGCACTCGTCGAGAAATTACGAAACGCAATTCTCGTATGCTACGCAAATACAAAAATGCGAATTTGTATGTGACGTGTAGATACGAAGTACAAAATAAATACAAACATGTATTTTAAATAAAAAAACCGTAGTAGAAAATTAGGGGGTTTTACAGTTTATAAAGAGCTAGGGCCGGCTGTTCGGTTTTGGAAGCTGAACAGTGTCGACCGAACTCGGCCCGAATTCGGTCCGAACTCGGCCCGAATTCGGTCCGAACTCGGTCAGAGTTCGGTCCGAGTTCGGCTACTTGTATTTCCGAGGTAATAAATACAGTTTTGATATTTTAAACTACAACTTTATGACTTTTGACTTCTATATTTAAAAATTTCTATTATTTTTGGGTTAGCTGTAGGGGTACTATCCCAGATAAAGGAGGTTCACCGGAGAACTCTTAAATACCGCTTCGCTTCGACCGTAGTCGTTGTGACAGACAAACCCTTTGTAGGCTTGTACCAAAAAAAATAATTTTAGTTAAATAATTTTCCAAGTTTCGAGTCATAAAATTAAATTTAATTACCATACTACACTATAAATCTAAAAATTCAAGTATACCGAGCTCTCGCCTCATTATGTTAAAACGGTCTTCCGCCAATAGTTTTGTAAAAAGGTCTGCTAGTTGATGATCTGTGTCAATAAACTCAAAGCAGATATCCCCGTGTTGTTGATGATCACGTAAAAAGTGATGACGTAACTCAATATGTTTTGTGCGTGAGTGACATACAGGGTTCTTAGTCAGATTAATGGTGCTAATGTTATCACAATAAATGGGAATCTTTGTGTAGTGCAAATTGTAGTCATCTAGGGTTTGGTTCATCCACAAAATTTGAGCACAGGAACGTCCTGCGACGATATATTCAGCCTCAGTAGTTGATAATGCTACAGAATTTTGCTTCTTGCTAAACCAAGAGACTAAGGCCTTTCCTAGGAAATGACACGTACCGCTGGTACTTTTACGGTCTACTTTGCATCCTCCAAAATCTGTATCCGAGTAACCTATCAGGTCAAAGGATTTGGTTTTAGGATACCACAAGCCGACTGTAGAAGTTCCCTTAAGGTATCAGAAGATACGCTTAACGACACTTAGGTGTGATTCCTTAGGATTTGCCTTGTATCGTGCACAGATTCAAACACTGAACATAATATCAGGGCGATTAGCAGTTAAATATAACAAGCTACCAATCATACCTTGATACTTACGCTGCTCGACAGGTTTGCTACTTTCATTCGAATCAAGATTTGTGGATGTAGCCATTGGAGTTCCGATTGGCTTTACATTATCAAAGTCGTACTTTTTCATTATGTCCTTCGTATACATGGCTTGGTTGATGATTGTTTCCTTTGAGTGTTGTATGATCTGAAGTCCTAGGAAGAAGTTTAGCTCTCCCATCATACTCATCTCAAATTCACTCTGCATATACTTTACAAAGTCTTGACAAAGTTTTTATTAGTAGAACCGAATATAATGTCATCTACATATATTTGCACAAGAAGAATGTCATCATTTAAGGATTTGATAAACAAATTGTATAAACTCTTCCTTTTGAAAAAACCATTTTCAAGTAAGAAGGCACTTAGGCATTCATACCAAGCACGAGGTGCCTGTTTGAGTCCATAGAGTGCTTTCTTAAGCTTGAAGACGTGATCAGATTTTTGAAAATCTTCAAAACCAGGGGGTTGTTTCACAAAAACTTCCTCTTTTAAAAATTTATTCAAAAATGCACTTTTTATGTCCATTTGAAATAATTTAAAATCATTAAAACATACAAATGCACAAAACATGCGAATGTCTTCTAGTCTAGCAATAGGAGCATATGTCTCATCATAATTAATACCTTCTTCTTGATTATAACCTTGTGCCACTAGACGTGCTTTGTTGCGTAGAACTTGTCCATCTTCACTAAGTTTATTTCGGAACACTCATTTGGTATCAATTATTGATCGACCAATAGGTTTAGGAACGAGTTCCCAAACTTGGTTTCTCTCAAATTGATTTAGTTTCTCTTGCATGGCATCAATCTAAAACTCATCAATAAAGGCATCATCTATATTCTTAGGTTCTATTTGAGAAATAAAAGCTACATTTGCTGCTATTTCAGAACCCTAAGATAGGAGCGTGTACTTACACCTTTTGGTACATCACCAATGATGAGCGTCTCTGGATGATCTGGTAAGAACTTTAATGAATTAAATTTTTTAGTCAGATCTTCCACAAGACTCTTCTCAATTTTTGTTTGTACATCTTCATCATCACTGGCGCTAGATCTGTGACTATTGAGCTCATCAAAAGTAACGTTAAGTGATTCTTCAACAATCATAGATCTTTTATTAAAACTTTTATATCCCTTACACTTAGCAGCATATCCAAGAAATATCCCTTCATCTGCTTTAGAGTCGAACTTACCCAAGTTATCCTTGGTGTTCGGGATAAAACAGCAACATACAAAAACTTTAAAGTAAAAAATGTTTAGAATCCTTCCAAACCAAGGTTCATATGGTGTTTTCTTCGAGATAGGTCGAATTAACACCCTATTTAAAACATGACAGGCTGTGCTAATAGCTTCTGCCCAATAATACTTAGGAAGATTATGCTGATTCAGTATGACTCTAGCTATTTCGCTTAGAGTATAGTTCTTCTGCTCCACAACGTCATTCTGTTAGGGAGTTCTAGGACAAAAAAATTCGTGGTAATATCCACTATCATCATAAAACTTTTTGAAATCAGAATTTACGAATTCGCCACCATGATAACTTCGGATACGAGTAATCATGAAGCCTTTTTTGTTTTGTACCTTTTTGCAAAATATCTGAAATTCAAAAATAGTAACACTTTTGTTTGATAAAAAGTAAACCCAAGTAAAGCGAGAGAAATCATCAACAATAACAAAAGTGTAGAGCTTACCGCCAAGACTAGCGACTCTACTAGGACCAAATAAATCCATATGAATCAACTGCAAAGGTCTGGAAGTACTTACAGCGTTGATGGATTTAAATGTAGACCTATGTGCTTTGTTCTTTTCACAGTCAGCACATACCATATCTCTCTTGAATGGAATCTCGGGGAGTCCTTTTACCAACTTTTTAGTGCTTACTCGTGAGATAGTATCCATATTTGCATGCCCTAGTCTCATATGCCATAGCCAGCTTTCATCTAGATTAGCTACTAGGCATCTTCCTGCATTATTAGTACTCTCCAAAAAGTAAACATAAATATTGTCTTCTCTAATCCTTTTATATATGGGATCACCAGATGACATATCATATATGTTACATTTTTCTTTCACAAAATTGATACCATAACCATTATCAGCCAAATGACTTATGCTTAGTAGGTTATGTTTCAATTCTGTGACTAGACAAACATCCTTTATTACTGGATAAGGAGAAATACCGACAGTGCCATTACCAATAATATCACCTCTCAAATTATTTTCGAAGGAGACGTATCCTTCTTTCTTTATCGATAGCGTGGCGAGCAAAGATGCATCACCAGTCATGTACCGCGAACATCCGCTATCGAGGATCCACTTGCTTTTAGGATGAGAGGGTTGAGGATCTACCTACAAAATAAGTAGATGAATCATTTGGTACCCATTTACTGAAGGGTCCATATTGGTTAGTCTTAGGTCTCTAAAACAAAGCGTTATTGTCAACATGTTTCCTTGCTAAGCAATACTGTGATATGTGTCCATGTGTACCACAATATGTGCAAGTTAGTTTAGAACCAGTACTGGTTAAAACTGTGTTGACATGCTTGTTTGGTTTCTTGGAAAATCTATAAGTGAAAGCATGGTGATAGTCATGTTTCTTTCGTGCTTTCTTATTTTTAGTCCTCTTAGGTGTATCCTTAGCATTAGGACTAAACTTAGGCTGTGTCACAGGTATTGCCTATTTGCCTAACTTGATTTCTAACTTTTTAGAAATTGCAACAGACTCTTCATATCTAGCAGTCATATCTGAGAGTCTTTGTTCTGTGACTAAGTACTTCTTCTTCTCTATGTCATATAACTCTTGTATTTTGACATAGTCTCTTTCTTTTATCAACTTTGAGGATAGCCTCATGATAGTCTACCTTGAGTTTGGCTACCTCTTTCGTGTTACAAGTAGTAGACGTCTCTTTAATATCTTCAATAAGTTTGGACAGTCTAGCTATCTTGGTTATGCATGCCTTAATCTCTTTTCGAGATTGCTTATACTTGTCAAGCATAGTTCTGTGTTCTTCAAGTAATTTGCTAAAGGCATTTTCTAATTCATCGAAAGTAAAAACATCATATAGAGGGTTTGAAGATACCTTATCAAATGCCATAAGACAGACATTTGCATTTCTGCAGGGTCTGTCTTCTTTTTCTGTATCACTAGCATCACTTTTATGCCAAATGCTTGTGTTAGCATACTTTCGACTGGTTGTTGCTTTTCTGCTTGATCTTGATCTGTCATATGGACTGCTTTTCTTTGATGTTGGACAGTCCTTCTTCATGTGCCCTGACTTCTTGTATCCAAATCATATGGTTTCATCTTCATTGCTTTCTTGGATATCTCTCTTCCTTCTGTTTGATTTCTTAAACTTTAGGAATTTTTTGAAGTTCTTTACTAGTAGGGCATGTTCATCACCACTTGATGATTCTTTATCAGAATCATTGCATGTAGATTTTCTAGTTTGAGCGTTGAAGGCAATAGATTTTTCTTTTGGAGTTGCTTCTTTAAACTCTTGCAGATCAAGCTCATGGGTCATGAGCTTGCCCATCAGTGTTTCCAGAGACATGGTGGTGAGATCGTTTTTTTCAATAATTGATGTTGCCTTCGGGTTCCAGTTCTTGGTTAGAGCCTGCAACACTTTTCTGATCTTCTCATGGTTGCTGTAATCCTTACCAAGAGATTGCAAAGGATTAGTAATATCAAGGAAACGTGTGAACACCTGTGTAATTGACTCACTGGGTTTCATCTTAAAAGATTCATATTCCTGTGTTAGTCTACTGATTTTGGATTCCTTCACTTGGGAAGTACCTTCAATGAGTTACCTCAAAAAGTTTCCAAATCTCGTGAGACGTTTTACAGGTTGAAACTCTGTTGAACTCCGTTTTGTCAATTGCACAGAATAGTACATTGATGGCACGAGCATCTAGACTAGCCTTAGCTTTTTCAGCTTCTGTATATTTGTCATGAGGCTTGTCTACAAGCTGGCCATCAACCATTGTAGGTGCCAGTTTCTTATTACCGTCAATAACTATAGACCAAAGATCAAAGTCAAGAGACTTTAAGAAGAAAGTCATCCGTGTTTTCCAGTAGGTATAATTTGTACCACCAAATAGTGGGGGTCTATTTGTGGATTGCCCTTTACCGTTGAATATTAATTTCACGGATGCCATATACACTCTCTGAGGTTTGTTATATTAGGATATAACCTGCTCTGATACCAATTATAGGACCGTTGAGCACCTCTAGAAGGGGTGAATAGAGTGAGTACGAGTGCAGCGAAAAATAATCACCAATTAAAAAATTAAACTATGGCAGTTTATAAGAGACAGTAAATATAAAGCAAGAGATAGAGAGATCAAACTCAGTGATACAATGATGTATACTGGTATCCCTCTGAGAGGACTAATCCAGTCACGAGTACCCTTGCTCGATGTTAATCCACTAAGGCACAAGCTAATTGAGAGCTTGCAGTCTCTTACAACACCGTGCTTGGTGACAAGTGCACGACCAACTTCACAACATCGTGCTTGGTGACGAGTGCACGATCGGCTCCACAACAAGGATGATTGCTGTACTTTAAACAACCTCTTTACAACTCTTGAGCACCAAAAGACTCTAGATTGAAGTAAATATTACTGGCTTTTGTCTAAGAGAAGTATATGTGTGATTTGAAAGCTTTTGATTGATTGAAAACACTGATTGAATATAGAAGAGAGAATGAAGAATGAATGAGTGATTTGAAATAAAAAAACTCTCTCCTATTTATAGGTGTTTTTTGGGACCGAACTCGGGTAGAGTTCTCGCACAGTTCTGATGGAAATATTTTGCATATGTACGCTGTGTGCAGATTTAGAAGCAACGGATATTTGAATTCAAACTGACCGAACTCGGGCAGAGTCTGGACCGAACTCGAGCTGATCTCGATTTTGAGTTCTGTTTAGGAGAATTTTGAAATATTTGTCAAATTCTATTGTAAAAATAATTTTGAACTTTTGGTAAAAATAAAATAGGAATAGGTAGGCTTTTTAGAAATATGGACTGAGATTAACCTAACCAGTATTACCTAGTCGATCTTACAATTTAAATCCTAGACTCAATAAAGATAAAATACATAATAAATTGTAAAATGACTCGAACTGGATCCTATTGAGAGTAATCTTCATATTGATGATTTATATGTTTGATGATGCAGTACGACCCTCGTTGATATTAGTTTCACACGTCCTAAAATAATTAGCAGCAGTTCGTATATTTTGTGTATTGACTTAAGTTCATGTCAATTATAAAATCGGTGTGACCATGGAATGAGCCAACAGTAAGAACAGAACTGACGTACAAATAAGAAACGAGAAACTACACAAAGTGACAACTGGCGTATAAATGAGAATTGGAAAACTACGCACATTGAGAACTCATCGTCCCAAACAGTAAGTTCAGCCATTGATTTTTCAAGAAACTTGGACACAAAATCTGACAAAACAAAAGCCAAAACTGTATGAAATCAAATTATCTACAACATGGAACAACTAGTTTTCGAAAACAATAAGTTTTGATATACCATATCCAAGAAGAACCTATATAACTCTATTTTTGTAAACTTAGATCTACTCCAAAATACTTATCAAACCTCAAAATACCAAGTACTAAACATATAGATAATACAAAGGTGCATAACATAAACCAAAAATATGTGAAAAAATCAAGAAAATAAAGTAAGCAATGTAGTCCCTCCATTAGTGCAAGATGTACTTACCTAGGATTGGTTGAGGGAAATAAAGAGGATTAAATCTGGAAAGAGAAGAAGGGAATATATATAGGAGATGGGGGTTAGTGGCTCTACTAAATCCTAACCCTAATCCAATGTCTAACCCAAGTCAAGTCTAAATGTCAAGCCACATGATCATAAGCAATTAAAACAAAACAAATAATCATGTACATGAATAATGTAGGAAAAATACGTATACAGGGAACAGAGAGTGACAATTAACTATTGTTTAATAGTTGTTAGTATATATTTGGAACTACATTCAATTAATGGTACTCATTCCATTCTGACTGGGTAAAATTTTAGGTGACTACGATGAGGACAGATACCCTACTCGTTATGGTCCATATGAAGATCTTGTAGCTGAGCTTGACCTTGCACTTTAGGAAGATCAGGGGAAGTAGCAGCACATGACCCAGCTACAACTTCTTAGTTAGATTAGATTTAGTTTTGGGACTGGATTCATCTCCAGATGTGGTTGACTATTTGCTATTTGACATTTTACTCACTGGGTTTCATCTTAAAAGATTCATATTCCTGTGTTAGTCTACTGATTTTGGATTCCTTTACTTGGGAAGTACCTTCATGAGTTACCTCAAAAAGTTTCCAAATCTCGTAAGACGTTTTACAGGTTAAAACTCTGTTGAACTCCGTTTTGTCAATTGCACAGAATAGTGCATTGATGGTAAGAGCATCTAGACTAGCCTTAGCTTTTTCAGCTTCTGTATATTTGTTATGAGGCTTGTCTACAAGCTGGCCATCAACCACTATAGGTGCTAGTTTCTTATAACCGTCAATAACTATAGACCAAAGATCAAAGTCAAGAGACTTTAAGAAGAAAGTCATCCGTATTTTCCAGTAGGTATAATTTGTACTATCAAATAGTGGGGGGCTATTTGTGGATTACCCTTCATCGTTGAATATTGATTTAACGGATGCCATATATACTCTCTGAGGTTTGTTATATTAGGATATTACTTGCTCTGATACCAATTGTAGGACCGTTAAGCACCTCTAGAAGGGGGTGAATAGAGTGAGCACGAGTGCAGCGGAAAATAATCTCCAATTAAAAAATTAAACTATGGCAGTTTATAAGAGACAGTAAATATAACCAAAAGATAGAGAGATCAAACTCAGTGACACAGCGATGTATACTGGTATCCCTCTGAGAGGACTAATTCAGTCTCGAGTACTCTTGCTCGATGTTAATCGACTAAGGCACAAGCTAATTGAGAGCTTGCAGTCTCTTACAACACCATACTTGGTGACAAGTGCATGACCAACTTCACAACATCGTGCTTGGTAACGAGCGCACGACCGGCTCCACAACAAGGATGATTGCTGTACTTTGAACAACCTCTTTACAACTCTTGAGCACCAAAAGACTCTATATCGAAGTAAATATTACTGGGTTTTGTCTAAGAGAAGTATAGGTGTGATTTGAAAGCTTTTGATCGATTGAAAACACTGATTGAATAGAGAAGAGAGGATGAAGAATGAATGAGTGATTTGAAATGAAAAACTCTCGTCTATTTATAGGTATTTTCTGGGACCGAACTCGGGTAGAGTTCTGGCAGAGTTCTGATGCAAAGATTTCGCATATGTACATTGTGTGCAGATTTGGAGGCAACAGATATTTAAATTCAAACTGACCGAACTCGGGCAGAGTTCAGAACGAACTGGGGCCGATCTCGGTTTGAGTTCTGTTTAGGAGAATTTCGAAATATTTGTCAAATTCTGTTGCAAAAATAATTTTAAACTTTTGGTAAAAAAGAAATAGGAATAGGTAGGCTTTTTAGAAATGTGGACTGAGATTAACCTAAGCCAGTATTACCTAGTCGATCTTACAATTTAAATCATAGACTCAATAAAGATAAAATAAATAATAAATTATAAAATGACTCGGACTGGATCCCATTGAGAGTAATCTTCAGATTGATGATTTATATGTTTGATGATGCAGTACGACCCTCGTTGATATTAGTTTCACACGCCCTGAAATAATTAGCAGCAGTTCGTATATTTTGTGTATTGACTTAAGTTCATGTCAATTATAAAATCGGGTGTGACCATGGAATGAGCCAACAATGAGAACAGAACTGACGTACAAATGAGAAACGAGAAACTACACAAAGTGAGAACTGGCGTATAAATAAGAATTGGGAAACTACGCACATTGAGAACTCATCGTCCCAAACAGTAAGTTCGGCCATTGATTTTTCAAGAAACTAGGACACAAAATCTGACGAAACAAAAGCCAAAACTGTATGAAATCAAATTATCTACAACATAGAACAACTAGTTTTCGAAAACAATAAGTTTTGATATACCATATCCAAGAAGAACCTATAAAACTCTATTTTTGTAAACTTAGATCTACTCCAAAATACTTATCAAACCTCAAAATACCAAGTACTAAACATATAGATAATGCAAAGGTGCATAACATAAACCAAAAATATGTAAAAAAAATCAAGAAAATAAAGTGAGCAATGTAGTCTCTCCATTAGCGCAAGATGTACTTACCTAGGATTGGTTGAGGGAAATAAAGAGGATTAAATCTAGAGAAAGAAGAAGGGAATATATATAGGAGATGGGGGTTGGTGGCTCTACTAAATCCTAACCTTAATCCAATGTCTAACCCAAGTCAAGTCTAAATGTCAAGCCACATGATCATAAGCAATTAAAACAAAACAAATAATCATGTACATGAATAATGTAGGAAAAATATGTATACAGGGAACAGGGAGTGACAATTAACTATTGTTTAATAGTTGTTAGTATATATTTGGAACTACATTCCATGAATGGTACTCATTCCATTCTGACTGGGTAAAATTTTAGGTGACTACGATGAGGACGAATACCCTACTCGTTATGGTCCATATGAAGATCTTGTAGCTAAGCTTGACCTTGCACTTCAGGAAGATCAGGGGGAGTAGCAGCACATGACCCAGCTACAACTTCTTAGTTAGATTAGATTTAGTTTCCAGACTGGATTCATCTCCAGATGTAGTTGACTATTTGCTATTTGACATTTGACTCTATATATAGTTTCTGGAGTTTATTATTTTTATCGATTAGTGACTATTCATTCTTTTCATTATATCCCATCATGCGACTACCTGCTTAGAGTTGTGATTGAGAATTATTTGGTTATACATTATTCTTCTTCCTAGTGGAGTTGAGTTTATTTCTTGGACTGTCCATCATATTAATATTATGCAGCATTCTACCGTCTGTTTGCCATTGATTATAAAAGAACAGAATAGTTTTACGGGAGGACTGGACTTTTACTTCACAACACAAACTCGCTCGTACAAAGAAAGCCTAGGGAAGAAAACCTAGGTACAGCAATCTAAGTACGATTGTTTATTTTTTTTTCAAGGGGGTGACGGTAGAGGCTCGGGAAAGCGACGGCAGCTCTGCCTTACTCCTTGGACGATCGGACGCAGCTACGGCTCCGGGGAAGAAATGCTCTTGTTCGAATATGGATTGCTCTGTGTCTGGCTCTGTGTGTATATCTCTGTGCTCCTCTTTTTTTTATAAGGGAATGGTACCTTGCTATTTATAGGCATCATGGGTGGAGGTATATATCTACGTGGCAGATTCTGAGCCCCAGACCTTTATGTTGATGGCCATAAATCTGGTTTATTACGATTACAATATATCTGGGTATTTATGTTGATCGCCATAAATTCGGATTGTAATGATTGTATTAAATCTGGATGATTATGATGATAGCAATAAATCTGGCTTGTTTGGGATTTGACCAAATCTGGACGGTTATATTGATTACAGCAAATCTAAGTTATTGAGATTTGATCGACTCCTGCCACGTGTCCTTCATTGACTACAATAAATATGAATTATTGAGATTCGATTAGATCCTGCCACGTGTCCCTCATTGACTACAATAAATATAAATTATTGAGATTCGATCAGCTCCCGCCACGTGTCCCAACTGCTGTGAGCCGCATGGAGGACTGTCATGGTTGGGCCGCATGAGTGTGGCCTCGTGTCAAAACCGCATAAGGATGGCCTTATCTGAATCGTATGGAAATCCTTTAGTCTGAGCCGCATGAGGGTGGCCTTATCTGAACCGTATGAAAATCCTTTAGTCTGAGCCGCATGAGGGTGGCCCCATGATCTGAGCCGCATAGGAGTAGCAGCCGCATGAGGGTGGCCCTATGATCCGAGCTGTATAGAAGTTGCAGCCGCATGGGGGTAGCGGCCACATGAGAGTGAAAGCCGCATAGGAGTAGCAGCCGCGTGGCGGTGGCGGCCGCATCAGAGTGGCTGCCGCATGAGAGTGGCTGCCGCACTAGGGATGGTAGCCGCATAGGGAGCTTTTTGGGGTTGGTGGACTGTGCCAGCTGTAAAGATTTTCTTGTCTTCCCTAGGAGCCTGCCACTATGTCAGGGTCATTATTTCACTTTTATGTCAGGGTTATCAAACCTTCGTGTCAGAGCCGTTACTTCGCATCAGGGCATTAAATGAGCCAGCTGCATAAATTAATTACGGCCGGTTTGTGAAAGACTTTTTGAACCGCATAAAGCCACGTAGCTCGTTGGGAACTTCTGAGCCGCATGATACTCTAATGAACTTTTGAGACACATAAAACTCTCCTAGTCTTAAGCCGCATAGGATTTTCTGTTCATTTCCATGCTTCTACAAGACCCCCTTTAAAGTTTTCAATTTGTAAAATTGAAATACTTTGAATAAGAAGCATGGCTATGTCCACATATGCTCTTTTGACCGTATAGGATGTTATGGCCGCATGGACTTTCTAGCCGTATGGCCTTCCTGGCCGCATGGACTGCCTGGCCGTATGGACTATTTAGCCGCATGGCCTTCTTGGCCGTATGGACTTCCTAGCCGCATGGACCGCTCTGGCCGTATGCTGTCCTTTCTGTCATGTATGCGTCTCATTTAATGTCCCTTGATTTTGTCTTGATTTGTTTCGGATTTGAAGCCGCTTTTTGGGACAGGATCCCAAGGGTCAGATTTGCCTCGATGACCGAAGCATCGATTTTGTTCTTTAGGCGGCACACGGATCGAATCATCCCTCGGCCTATGAGCCCCCTGTCCGCCTATAAATAAGAGTAATCTTTTTAGAAAAACTCTTTACTTTCTTCTTTTATTCGAACCTCTCTTGCCCTAGGCTGCCGTCTTCTTCTTCTTCTCCTTCGATCATTCGATGGCCCCCAAGACTTCTAAGGCTGCGGCGAAGGGTAAGGGGGTGGCTTCTACGTCGACTGCGGCGCCTGAAGTTCATCCCAACGTTCACCCCGCCATTGTTGGTAAGGGTTTTGGCAAAAATTGTACGAACTCAGAACTTTAACCACATGGCTATGTCGTATATTTTATGCGCGGGCCTTCTTCGTCTTCATGAATCTGTATACTGTGCTATGTGTGCCGCATGTGCATCCCATATCCGAGCCGCATGGGGGTATACCCCCTGTCCAAGCCGCATGAGAGTCATCTTGCGGCCGCATAAGCACTTTGTAAGTTGAACCGCATAAAGACTCATCGAATCAGAACCGCATAAGTCCCTCTGAATCGACCCGTATGAAGCCCTATCAAACAAGACCGCATAAGCTCATCTGGACTGGGCCGCATAATGCCCGTCTAAGCAGAACCGCATAAACTCAACTGAACTAGGCCGCATGAGGCTGCGCTAAACCGAGCCGCATAAGCTCCTCTGTATTGGGCCACATAATGCTCCGCTAAGCAGAACCACATATGCTCACGCTAAACAGAGCCGTATAAGCTTACGCTAATTAGTGTTGCATAATCTCATGTTTAAATAGAGCCGTATGAGCTCTTTTAAACAGAACCGCATAAGCTCACGCTAAACAGAGCCACATGAGCTCATGTGGACTGGGCCGTATAAGCCAAAAAAATACTAGGTGGTTTTGTTTAGCCATCTTTTAATCTTGTTTCTCTTTGTCTTTCTCTAGTGAATCTGCCAGTCAATCCTGCGAGAAAACCCCTGGTGGGTTCGGCCCAATAAGCTGTGGGTGTGAGATTCGACCACCTAGTCCAATATGTGGCGAACCAGCTTCCCACATACGAGCCTTAGGAGAGGCTGAATGCTATCAAGAACCAGCCCTTCTACTTTCTCTACGCCATGATGAACTCGGGGCAATTGGAGGGGAAATACCTGAAGCCGGCGTTCCTCTTTGGGGATGCTTTGACTGTGAAGAACCCCCGAGTGCTGGATATATCCGAGAGTTGGGACTTTACTCTTGATGAGATGGCGATCCATATCCCTCTAATAGAGCATCATTTTTCTCTGTCATGGTTCAACAAGTTACTGCTGGACAGAAAGATGGTGGACTGCTTGACCCCAAGCAAGTCGAGGATGATTGTGGATAACATCCATTATAACAGGAATTTGGGGTCAGTGTATGTGGAAAGGAAACCGGTTAGTCGGTACATGATGGGACTGGCCCCGGGTACCTTCATAAATGTATCGGGGCCCAACTTCACGTTCTCTCCAGCTGACACCTTCTTGAACCAGCTTGCTCGAAAGGGGTCTTATCCCGTCGGACGGTTGGCGCTGCTAAACTGGATAAACCCCATCCCTGCATGGGCCAACTTGACCACGTAGATTCTGTAGAAGTATGAGACTCCCCTGCGTGAGATCGGCCTCTACCACACTATTCGGGGCACATGTCATGGTCTACCCATAAATAAGCCGTTGTTCATGGCTCTACTGGAGATATACAACCAGCGGACGGGAACCTTCTTCACACCTGGAGGGGAGCTGGGACTCTCCCTCCACGAGATGCACGTCATTTCCAAGCTGCCTTGGGGGATGAAGTCTTTGAAGTTTACACCCCTACGAACGAAGAGTTCGAGGATTTGGATCGACAGTTCCCGGGCTTTGTTGCCGTATACCGGGAATTGTTATGTCACCACAGTACCTGTCACCAGGCGTCCATCAAGAAGGATAGTAGATCGGAAGGGAGCATCCCTCATACCACGTCCTAGATCTCCTACCTTTTTACACTAGGCACCTCAGGCCAGGTTTCTTCCCGAGATCCTCAAACCCAGGAGGAGGTACAAAAATTGGCGTCGACTGCCAAGAGATGGAGGTCCACGGGTGATACTTTTGGTGTCAAACTGACTCCTTTAGTTATTTTTATCATGGTACTCAGCGATTGTCAGAGAAGACACTCCTGACAGGATTCCTGATGATGTGGCTACGAAATTGCGTGGTCTCAGGAGGGGCAGGTTCCATTAAGAGGATCAGCTGCCACTTTATCCTCCCTATCGTAAAGCTGGTTTTTGGGGCCAAACTGGCCCTTCTTCCGGCCATGGTGTACAGCATACACCATGGCCTTCGTGCCTTCTCGTCTAAGGTCATCGCCCGTGACACGGCGATAGATTTTGAGTTCATAGAGCTGTCCTATCATTATTTGATAGGGTGGCTGTTGATGCACTGCCGGTCTTTGATGAGGCCTGGAGCAGAAGACGGCGTTACGGCTGATGATGCTTTTATTTTCCAATACCACCATCAGCCCTGGGAGTGCAGCACTATGCCAGCCTGTCGGAGGGCGCTGGCGAGAGTGGACGGTTACGACCTTTTTGTGTCTGTTCCTTGCTTTACTGCTGAAGAAGTGAGGGGCGTACATATTGATGGTACCAGACCTCCTCACCTCTTGTCTGAGGAGATGATCCTTTGGCTGCATAATATCCATCCAGCGTACCTAGTATACCGTAACCACAACAATGTCTACCTGGAGCCCTAGTTGTCCAGTAGGTTCTTCCGCCAGTTCGGGTATAGCCAGCTATTCTTTGACTGTCCCAGCTCTTGTTTGGGCTTTGAAGGTAGCATCATTGACGGTATCAGGGCATGGCATTACTATGACGCAGTTCATACCTGAACCAGCTTTTCGGTTCCTGAGGCTGAGGCACCAGGGGAGATTTTGTATATGGCGGCCCTATACCATGTTACGGTGAGCAAGCCTCCCGTTACTTTTGACCCGAGTACCAGCTTTATTGTGGGTACTGGCTTGGCGGAGAAGCCCAAGGGGTCTAAGACGAAAAAGAAGAGGGCGAACCGGGTTCCTGTGTCTGACTCAGAGTCCACCAATATGGACGAAGAGGATGATAAGCATGATGCCGATAACTCTCTCCCTCCCGCGGAGGAGGTGATGGCGGATCAGCCGCCTGTTATGCTAGATAAGGTGGTGGCAGATCAGCCGCCTGTTGTGCCCGCCCTTTCATGCAAGCGAGGCAGGCGTGAGTCTATTGGCGGCATAACCTTCTCCGTGTAACGGGCTGCGATAAGACGTCACGGGCTGCTCATTAAGGAGAGAGGTGAAGGTGATGACGCTGTTTCGGAGGTGAATTGAATTGCGACCCTCTCCTTCTTTAGCCATTTCTCTTCCTGAACTATGATCTAATTATTTTTCTCTTCTCTGTAGGCGTCAGAAGTCAATCCGGCCCTGACGACTTTGATTAGTGATATGTGTGCCGAGATTATTTCTATCGGGGTTCTCTCGGTGGCGGCTGAGGGATCTCACATTGCTGAGGTCTCGACCCAGGAAGACGGGGGCTCCGCTGAACCCGTCTCCAAGTCTGTTGAATTTCGGCAGGGTGCGCTGACCCAGTCGTATCTCCTTCAGGAACGGCTGGGGCAGAGGAACCAGCTGAATTCGGCTTGGAAGTCGCTGGTGAGGGGACTACGACGGCTGTGAGCGAACCTCAGCCTCCATAACCCTCCCCTGGTAAGATATGCCAAATCTTGACTAGTGTGGAGGCTCATTTGCTCTATCATCACATCCTTCGGGTTAGGCTGATTGATGGTTGCTCTGGACATACAGGTCCTGCCTCTTCACTGCCAATGACGGACATTGTCAGGGTAGGCTCTGCCAGCGAGGATCTGGTGGAAGGGAGTGTGCCCCCTCCCCTTCCAACTTATATTGAGGGGCCTCCCGCTGGATCGAGTTCGGGAGATCGGATGGCGGCACAGCCGGGCAAGGAGCAATGGTCCCTGCGTCCTCCTCTGCTCATGTAGCTTCGGGGGTCGACCTCTCCACCTTGTCGAGTATCCAGGTTCTTCGGGCCGCGGAGGAGGAGTTAGCTGCTATCCAAGCGTCTTTTCGCTCAAAATTTATTTCCCTGGTGGCAGGGGTGGCAAGTTCTGGTGCATCTCCTTCGACGCTGCCAGCTATACTTCCTTTGACGCCATCCTCTGCAGAAGTTCTGGATGAGGCATCACAGGATATGGTTGACAGTTTCTACCGCCACTTGAAGAGAGGGGTCGAAGCTGTTGTGGAGCGGGGGACCCCTTTTGCCTTGGCCCGATAATGCGCTCGTGGCCAAATTAAAATTCTTAAAACCCTCCCTGGTGGGGTAGAGATAGTTGCGCTTCTGGAGCCCAAATTGCTGGAGGCTGATCAGCTCGTGACCCAGTTTCAAGTGCTGCGGCAAGCTGATCTGTCTGCAGCCATAGATCAAGAGCGTGACTTCCTCACCACTGCCCTGGAGAAGGTAAGGGCTGCACGAGATAAGTCTAAGCCAGTTATAATGAAGGACCTCGGTGTCCTATCTCTCCAGTATGACCAGTTGAGCCGCATGAGCGAGGATTGCATGGCTCGGGAAGTGGCCGTCTTCCGCGGAATAGTCGATACAAGGGAGCAGATCATCGAGCTCCAGAGGAAGTTGGCTTTCTTAGAATCTGAGCTCGAAGCCTCCCTTGCGGATAAAGAGCTGATCGTTCAGGAGGTCGAAAAGGTCACTCGAGCTTCTGCTAGCCTGGTGCGTGCTCTGAAGAAGCTTGAGGATGGCTGGCGAGCTCATGCGCACTTGGAAGATGTAGAGCAGCTATTTCAGGAGGCCGAGCGTCGGGCCAAGCAGCGGTTTGAGCGGTCGACTGTCTTGCTGAGGGACCGTCTCATGGAATTATGTATCGCCGAACCATAGTCGGCCTTTTTCCTTCTTTTGTTTTCGTTCTTTTCTTTTCTTGAGAGGGACGTGGTCCCATAACATGTAGTACCTTTGACTTTCAAATAAAAGAGTATGTTTTATTTTACCCTTCATTTGTATTACTTATTGCGTTTATGGTGTTATGGTATTTGCCCCACTGGGGGACTGTTTGTGGACTTGCGACCCTTGGTATACCTTGGTTTTAGGTACGAATAACAAGTTTGATGAGGATACTTAGAACAATTCCACAGTAAGGTGGCCATGAAAGTTTCTGGTATCGGAAGAAAGAATGCCATGGAGCAGATGGGCTCCTGGGGCATGATGAGAAATGAGGCACATGTACTAGGAAACTTAGTACAACATTTGTGGTCCATGTAGGACATTTGTGGTCAACAGAGGACATTTGTGGGCCTATTATCCTTGGCGTACTCCGGTCTTGGGTACGGATAATAAGTCGAGAGAAAAACAAACATACTTACTCAGAGGTAATGAAGACGTGGTAAATATGAGGGTTTCTTCGATGGAGACTTCCCACTCAGAGCTAATGAGGACGTGGCAGGAGTGGGCTCCATGAAGGGTACATAGAACAACTCAGAGGTAATGAGGACGTGGAAGTTCTACGTGAGGGGTGGTTTGTTTTTGATAGAAGGAAAACAACTAAGAGGTAACATCGACGTGGTTGTTTCAGGAAATTTGTGGATCTGTTACCCTTTTTATGCACTGAAAGTACGGATATTGGATCATGAGGAGGGAGCTCTTTTAGGAGGAAAGTTCAGAGGTATGATCATACATAACTTACTACCTAAAAGATGCGATATAGATTCATCTGTAGTGACCAGAGTATGAGTTCAGCGGTACTTACGGGTACATAACTCGACAATCTGGAAGATCTGGAGTCAGAGTGTAAGTTCAGCGGTACCAAAGGGTACATAACTCATCATTCTGGGAAATTTGGAGTCGGGATATTAGTTCAGCGATACCAGAGGGTACATAACTCATCATTCTGGGAAATTTGGATAATGTCATTTCAGACATAATACTTCTTTAGGAACTTGCCGTTGATGGGCAACATGAGCAAGTCTCCGTTTTGTTTTGTGAGGTGGTAAGCTCCATTGGAGAATACAGCCTCGATGATGAATGGGCCTTCCCATTTTGGCTGGAACTTGCCGACGGTTTTGTGAGTCATAACCATCGGCCTCCGAACTGTGACAACGAGATTGCCCATTTGGAATGTTCTGATTTTAACCTTATTGTTGAAAGCTCTGGAGATTCGGGCTTGATACAGCTCAATTCGTTGTTGAGCTAACAGGCACTTCTCATCTAGGGCCTCCAACTCTTGTAGTCAGCGATGGTGATTATCATCTGTCATCAGTCGGTAGGTGAGAGCAACGCGGAGTGAGAGGATTTGAGTCTCTAATGGGAGAACTGCCTCACTTCTATATACCAGAGAGAGTAGTGTGTTCCCAGTGGCCGTCCGTACTGTGGTACGGTATGTCCATAAGCATTCGCCAAGCTTCTCATTCCAGTCGCATTTGTTGGAAGACACGAACTTCTTGAGCAGCTTGATTATAGTTTTATTGAATGCTTCTGCCCACCCATTCGCTGCTGGATTATACGGCGTTGAAGCAACATTATGGATTTGGTGTTTGTCGTAGAACCGATAGAAGGCGTGGCTTGCGAACTGCGGACCGTTGTCGTGGATGATCCTTCGGGGCAGTCCAAAGCGATAGATAATATGATGCTTGAGGAAGCTTATCACGTTTGATGTCTTCACTTCTACCAGCGGAACAGCCTCCACCCATTTGGAGAAGCGATGTCCTCGCGATGAAGGTGGACCGATGATGTCCATTCTCCATGCTTCGAATGGCCAGGATGCTACCGTCGGATATAGAAACTCGGATGGCTGGTGGATGAAATCTGCGTAGACTTGACAGGCCTTGCACGTTCTTGCATAGTCTGTCGCATCTGCTACCATCATGGGCTAGTAATAGCCCATTCGGCGAAGGCGGTCTTGCTGTTTTGGGCCAGGCTGATGGGCACCGCAGACGCCATTGTGAGCTTCGGGTACAGCTTCCTTGGATTCTATATTTGACAGACACCTAAGCAGTAATCCATCGTATGATCGCCGATACAGCATTTTCGTCTCTGTATCGTAGAAGAATCTGAAGGAACGTCTTCTGATAGAAGTGGCTTCCTTTGGATTATCGGGCAGTATGTCATAGACTACGAAGTCGATGAATGGTTGTCTCCAGTCTGGTACTTCGTCGACTGTCAGAGCGGAGTAACTCTCAACACATTGAACATTATTCTTGGGACAGACCAATTCACGGCCTATTATGTCAACCAGATAATGAGCCTGATTCGGTACCGCTAGGAAAGCGACCAGGCCTTCTAGGGCATCGACTTTGATATTCTAGAGTCTGGGAACATGTTCTATAAAGAATCCTTCCAAGGACGAAATGATGTTGATCGCTATTTGGTGATAAGGGATCATATCTTCATGGCAAACTTTGTATGAACCCCGGATCTGATTGACGATTAACTGTGAATCGTCGTATGCTTCCAGATACTCTAACCCCAGCTCTTTTGCAAGTCGGAGGCCAATGACCAAAGCGTTGTACTCGGCCACATTATTTGAATAGGGCTCCATGAGGAAGTAGGCCCGATTGATCACCAGCCCAGAAGGAGAAATCAGCACCACTCCGACTCCAGCGACGATGTTGTCTTTGGGCCCAGTTCTGGAAGTGCCGTCGAAGAACATTCGCCAGATGGCCTCATGGAAAACCGCATTTGAATTGGTGACCTCATCCGGAATCTCTTCGTCTATTCTGGTTGACTCCTAACCTGGATGAGCTGCTAAAAAGTTTGCCATAGCTTGACCTTTAATAGCCTTCTGCGGGACGAAGATCATATGGTAGGAAGACAATAATATCACCCAGGTAGCAAGGCAAGAGCTGAGTGCGCCCGGCTTAGTCATGAGGACCCTGAGAGGGTTGACTCTTGATACGACAAGGATGGTTTATCCCGTGACATAGTATAGCGTCTTTCGAATGGCGAAGACCAGAGCAAGGCATTCTTTCTCTACGGCAGTGTATCGATGCTCCGGCCCCATCATCATTCGGTTGAGATAATATATAGCTTGCTCATGGCCTGCATCGTTGTTTTGTGCTCGCAGAGCACCGAGAGAATGCTCCATTGCTCGCACATAGAGCAGGAATTATTTTCCAGCGACTGGGGCCACTAGGACTGGAGGATTCGTTAGATATTTTTTGATGCTGTCGAAGGCGCGTTGGCATTCCTCATCCCATATGAATGAAATACCCTTTTTATGAGGTGGGTGAATGGCTGACATCGTCCGGAGAGGTTAGAGATAAACCTCCTGATGTAGGCCAGCCTTCCTTGAAGGCCTCGGAGTTCACGGAGATTTCTCGGGGGATCCATCTCCATGATTGCCTTCGTCTTCTCAGGGTCTATGTGGATACCCTGGAAAGTAATGATGAAACCCAAGAACTTTTCGCTGGATACGCCTAAGAAGGATTTTGTGGGATTTATCTTCAAATTGTGTGCTCGCATCAGGTTGAACACTGTCCTCAGATTATGCAGATGATCTTCTTTAGAGCGGCTCTTAACGGCGATGTCGTCAATGTAGCATTCCACTGTCTTGCGTAAGTGGTCTCTAAAGATGACTCTCATAGCTCTTTGATAGGTGGCACCAGCATTCTTAAAACCGAAAGGCATGACTGTGTAGCAGTATATGCCATTAGGTGTTCGGAATGATGTATGCTTTTCGTCATCAGGAAACATCTTGATTTGGTTGTACCCCGAAAAAACATCCATGAATGACATACGCTCAAAGCTGCAGGTGTTGTCAATCATGATGTCTGTGATAGGGAGGGGGAACTCATCCTTAGGACACGCCTCATTCAGATTACGAAAGTCGATGCAGATTCGAATCTTTCCATTCTTCTTGAGGACTGGTACTATGTTGGCGACCCAGTCTGGATGTTGTTCCTCGCGGATGAAGCCGCTGGCTATCAGTTTGTTGACCTCAGCTTCAATGGCATTCATGATGTCGGGACGAAACAGTCGTTGTTTTTGCTTGACCGGTTTTACGTCCGGACGGAGGTTGAGTTTGTGAAGAGCAACCTCGAAGTTCAGTCCTGGCATGTCTTCGTAGCTCCAGGCGAGCACGTCGATGTATTCTTTGACGAGTTGTAGTAGCGATTCCTGCTCTTCGTCTGTCAGACTTTTGCTGACGAAGATGGGCTTTGGAGAAGACTCATCACTGAGATTGACTTGCACAACCCCATCCTCGGTGGGAGGCTCTCTTTGTTCGAACTGCTTCTCCCATTGCTTATCTAGTTGTTGTGCCCACGGCTCTAACTCAAGAAGTTCAGGAATGTCTTCATCTTCTTCATAGGCGTCGGCGAATGCCATATTGACGGACAAGACTTGCCTGAATGCGTCCCCGATGCTGACATCCAAATCGGAAGTTGGTGATCTGGTCGAGTGTGAATGCCAGTCGTATTCCTCGTCTAAGTTTTCAGGGGTCATTGCAGGTGTAACATAACCTAGCCCGCATCTAGTATAATCTCGTAGTTTTCCAGCGGATACCGGCAATTGTAAGGGTAATCACCGTCCAGTGCCGTAGTTCAAGCCTGGCGTAGTTTCCAGATCATACCCCTATTTTTGTATGAGGTACTTGGATCGAGAACTATATAGATAAAGGAACAGTCTCTCGGTGTCGGGTTCGAGATCAACTTCTTCTATCTTGAAGGGTTGTGGATTATTCTTCCGGCCGAAGATGATTGGATGATCCTCTCCCTCGACTATGCGGTAAGCGTCTTCCACTGGAGTAAGTTGGTTTACGGTGTAGACATTTGTCACCTGTGTGTGTAGGTGGGTGCCTATACCGTGTTCCATAGCATATATTGTACAAAGCTTATTAAGCTCGAGGTAGTTTAAAGATAACCCTTTATTAACGAAGTAAGGTATCTTTTCTAGCGGGATTACATCATCTGCGGATGGAGCATCAGTGTGAGCAGCCATATACTTGGCTAACTCTGACTCTTCTTCAGCCACCCCCTGTGCCAATGAAGACTGAGAGGATGACTTGGGCAACTTGATCATCAGGGGCTCCATAGGTAGAGCAGAACTCGGAGTCGTTGGCGTACTAGCGACCCCCAGTTTGGTGCTCGGAGCTAGACGGGAAGTTGTTGGCTGGCTAGCAGTCTTCGGCTTAGCGCTCGGCTGTTGATTCATTCTGGGAAGATGAATTATCATCGGCTTGACAGAGGGATTGAGCACCTCTATTTGTTGCCGACTCACTGTAGGCAGCCTGATTGTTAGTGGCTCTGTCGTGGGTCTTGATGCTTGACCAGACCTTGGCAGTCGGATTATTATCTGCCCCTCTTGTGCAGAGAGGCTGATTGCATCCTTACGCAGAGTGGCCGTAAGGGGTACAGTTCTGCCAGTTTTGTGGGCTTGAAGGTGAATTGTTAAAGGTTCTTCCAATCTAATTGCCGCCTCAGTGTGAGCTTGAGTATCTCCTTCGACAAGGTGCCTTTTCGACTTTTCGTACAAATATGAGTCTGAGTAGTAGGATTCGACCCCTTTAAAGGGATCAATGTCAGCAAATTTTGTCCTCACGAAGCCATGCTTATCGACGTACTTGAAGCATTGGTGCAGTGTAGAAGGCATGATCATGTAATCGTGTATCCAAGGACGCCCCAAGAGAATATTGTAGGAAGTGTCTGCATCTATGACATAACAGGTCACTTCTGACTGAAGGTCGTCGATTTGGCACTTCAAGCGAATCTTCCCGATCGGATAGCTTTTGCTTGAATTGAAACCGCTAATAACGGTGCTTGTCGGCGTCAGACGATGCATTGAGATGCGCAGATGGTGTTGTAGGCTCTTCAGGATGATGCTTATGGAAGAACCGGGATCAACATGCATCCGATCTACCTTGATATCGCCAATGTACCTAGTATAATATAGAGGGCGATCGTGCAGGTTAGTCTTGATAAGCATATCCTGCGGAGTGAAGACGATGTTGGGCATTACGCCTGTACAAGCGCTGTCCTGGAGATCTGCAGGCGAGCTCTCACAGTGAGATTGGACTGAGCCAGATATACGTCGACGTTCTGGAGTGCCTCGTTCAGTACGACACGAACATCTTAAGAGAGTCTCAAGAGCACGTATAACGATAATTTGGCCGATGTATTGGCCAATTGTGCAAAGATGTCAAAGTTGTAGGGCCTTTCCAGCCCATGAGGCGTCTCTCTTCGGAGCTGCTTGTCAAAGCAAGTCTCCTTCGGCCTAGGCTTGTCGGTCATCGAAGGCTGAGAAGGTCCTGGGGCATCAGCAGCTGTCGGCTGATGATCTTCAACTGAGTTACCCGGTGGAGGTTGGGTTTGTGCGCCGGATCGGGTAACAACAGCAGTAGCTTCTTCGACCTTTGCCGAGATTGTGCGGCATGATTTGACTTTCCCACTCTTCTTCTTGCTGGTGGAGGGTGGTGTAGACTGAGTCACTTCAGGTACTAGGTCCGGATGGACCCACATGACCTCCCCTCGTGATGTGGTAAGGGGCACTAGACCAGTAGCCTGGTCTCGGGGAGGTGGAAGGTTAGCGACCTCCATTTTTGCTCTGGGGACGGGCACTACTCCATCTTGAGTCTTTGTCGGAGGGAAGCTGCCGAATTGTACTGACACCATATTGGCTGCTACGGTCACCTCCTCGAAATCAATGGCCAAGGCCTTAGAATCGATGAGATGCTGGATGTATCGCTTCAGTTGGTAGCAGTCTTGTGTAGCATGGTGGACATAGCGATGGTAGTGGCAGTACTTGGGGCTCTCCATTTCTGCAGGACGAGGTTCACGCCTTGGAGGAGGGAGCTGAATTCGACCTCCTTGTATGAGCATGTCCAAGATGGGCTTGACATGGCCGTCTACGAAAGAATAGGTCATCTGAGGCCACTACTTCTCTGCCGGCTTCGGTTCAGGCTTCGGAGCTGTGTCAGCGACCATAGCTTGTTTGCCCTTATTTTCTCGATTGTTGGAGGGGTTACCACCATTGTTGCTGTTGGTGTTAGGGCGTTTGCCCTTGTCCTCTCCTTCTGAGACGTGCAATCCCAGTTGGCGAGCATTCTTCAACTTGTCTTCTGCGCTAGTGGCACTTTTGATGAACGTCTTCCAATCCTTAAACTGACTTTCTCCCATCCAGAGGCTGATTGTGGGAACCAGCCTCTTTTGGCAAATTTTAATTAAGGAGGAATCAGGGTTACCGGAAGGCAACTTTATCACGGTTTAACGAAATTGCTCGATATAGTTCCTTGTCAGCTCCTTTTCTCCCTGAACAACGTCCATGAGGGTGGACATTGTCACGTCTTGTCCTACTTCGTAGAACCTCTCCAGGAACATACGTTTGAAGCAAGCGAAGGAATGGATGCAGTTCTCCGGCAAGTTGCGGTACCAGTCGAAGACGACCCCTTCCAACGCTCCAATGAACAACCGCGTAAGGATGGCGTCGTCATGAGACAGATGATCGGTTGTGACTTCGAAGTAGGTGATGTACCTACTTGCAGATGTCTTTCCATCGTACGGATTAATGTTGAATGGTTTGTATCTTGGTGGGAAGGGCACATCTCTCCATGCAGCAGGATACGGTTGTCGTATCTTGAGGTCCTAGCTGTTTTCTCGGGCGTAGAACATGGCCCAGAGCTCCTGGACCTCTCTTCTTGCCTTCCTAGCCTCGTTTGCAGCGGTGGGGGCCGATATTTCAGGAGGATTATCACCCGGGTTTGGTGCGGCTGAGTTCGAGTCCGCATTGACCGCGGGTCCCACGTTTGTTTGGCCAAGTGTTCTTCCTTGCAGAGTTGGAAGGGTCGCTTTGATCTCATCTATGGACTTGACCAAGGTATGCAGTATGGGCTCCAGAGTGTCGATGCGTTGGCGATCACTGGGACCATCTTGGTTTCTGTCCGTTATGAACATCGTCCTTACATGAGGAGAGATAGAAGGAACGGTAGAGGACGCGCCCTCTGAGTCATACCCTTGTACAGAAAAGTCGTCAAGGTATGTGGGAATGTTCTCCTCTGGATCGGACTCAGAAGGAGTGATACCCCCAGCTTCAGAGCTTGCCTCGTCTTGAGAGTTGTGGACGTCCTCGGGGACGTCGGAACCTGCTGCATCTGTTGGAGAAACCGTTTTCCCTGGATTATCTTCTTGGAACACCGGATTGTCGCAGATGTTTGGAGGAGTGCTACCCCTGGCTCCAGCTTCTCCCAGAGATGTGGACGACGAATCTCAAAGTGTGGCAGATTTCGTCTTTGAGCGAGTACCTTGGAAAACTCCTCCCGTAACGGTCGTGGACAACCGCTTAGAAGAGAGTTCTTGGTTGAGATTTTTGGGCTGGAGACGTTTGTTTTCTTCACTCTCCCGCTGCCAGAGATCTTGTGAGCAGAATTGTAGGAGGCTAATAGAAGCGCCTCGTCTTCTGAGCTTGGGTGTTACAGTCGTTAGAAGATGGATCGTCGGTCTTCTTGTGTGGCCGCCTTGCTGCAGCAGTAGTTGACAATGACTTGAGTGCAGTGATGTCCATGGAAGGACCCTCTGCACACCAAGTCCTCGTCTCTTTCCTTGCATTTGTGAAGAATTACGTTGCACAAGTCACTCGTTTTGTGGGCCCGGGAGTCTTGCGCACATGAGTGTGTTGGCATCCTGCATGCTCCCTGATATGGGGGTAGTACGAGTACTTGCCCTTGATCATTGTTGGGAGATTCTTGATAACTATTCTGTCTGTTGGCCGCCGGGGGTTGGACACGAATAGTTCTGTACAACTTTCCGCCAGGGGCACGCGTAATAGTCAGCGGGATGCCCTGATAGTCGGAAGTTGGGACAGCTGACTGAGCTTGGCGGGCCCACGCTGCCCGAGACTTCTTCCTTCTAGCTCCTGAGAGTGCATAGTAGGAAGAGTCCACAGAGACTGGCACATGAGAGCATCTGGGGTCGGGACCACCTGAGAGGCGGTCGAAGACTGAACCCGAGCCGTATGAAGTAGATGGCCTGCGGCTGAGATTGTTAGCCGCACAGCTTGCCTGCATATGGCTGGTATTTATGGCCGCATAAGCAGTCCGCATACGGCTGGCAGTGTGTATGCGGCTGGGAGTTGTAGTGGTCGCATGGGCCTCTTCTATGCGGCTGGAAGTCAAAGTGGCTGTATGAGCATCCTCTATGCGGCTGGCAGCTCTCACCGCATGAGCCTTCTGTCTGCGGCTGGCTTTTATGGTCACATGAGTCATCATGTGGCTAGCGCCCTTCTGCGGCTTCTTTCTGGATCGTGTAGACTTACCCTTTGCCCCTGCAAGTCCAGCATCGTAGTATTTTCCTCTACCGGACTTGGGGACTGCAGAGTCCTCTATGGTCTGAAGTGGGGCCGCAAGAGAGTCTTCTCCGCCGTCTTGGGCAACAGAGAGTACTCCTTCGAGAGCTTGGGGAGGAGTGAATGATTTGGGCCTCCACTCCCTGCGGGCCTTTTTTGTGCGGGCTCGCCGCTGGATCAGGCCAGCGCTTCCGTCGGAAAGCATTTCTTCAAACGCCTGTTGGACGAACCGGGCGACCAGCATTTGTTAGGTGGAGCCAAGTTTGGCTGCGTCCGATTGCGTCACCAACTCCTCAGCCGTGGAGAAGTTAGTCCCCAGCAGAGTCGCCATCGTGTTTGCCATTGATTATAAAAGAACAGAACAGTTTTATGGGAGGACTGGACTTTTACTTCACTACACAAACTCGCTCGTACAAAGAAAGCCTAGGGACGAAAACCTAGGTACAGCAATCTAAGTACGATTGTTTATTTTTTTCTGGGGGGTGACGGTAGAGGCTCGGGAAAGCGACGGCAGCTCTGCCTTACTCCTTGGACGATCGGACGCAGCTTCGGCTCCGAGGAAGAAATGCTCTTGCTCGAATGTGGATCGCTCTGTGTCTGGCTCTGTGCGTATATCTCTGTGCTCCTCTTTTTTTACAAGGGAATGACACCTAGCTATTTATAGGCATCATAGGTGGAGGTGTATATCTACGTGCCAGATTCTGAGCCCCGGACCATTATATTGATTGCCATAAATCTGGTTTGTTATGATTGTAATATATCTGGGTATTTATGTTGATCGCCATAAATCCGGATTGTAATGATTGCATTAAATCTGGATGATTATGATGATAGCAATAAATCTGGCTTGTTGGGATTTGACCAAATCTGGACGGTTATGTTGATTACAGCAAATATGAGTTATTGAGATTTGATCGACTCCTGCCACGTGTCCTTTATTGACTACAATAAATATGAATTATTGAGATTCGATCAGCTCCCGCCACGTGTCCCTCATTGACTGCAATAAATATGAATTATTGAGATTCGATCAGCTCCAGCCATGTGTCCCAACTGTTGTGAGTTGTATGGAGGACTGTCATGGTTGGGCCGCAAGAGTGTGGCCTCTTGTCAGAACCGCATAAGGGTGGCCTTATCTGAACCGCATGAAAATCCTTTAGTCTGAGCCGTATGAGGGTGGCCTTATCTGAACCGCATGAAAATCCTTTAGTCTGAGCCACATGAGGATG
This sequence comes from Iris pallida, assembly GCA_029216955.1. Lineage (NCBI taxonomy): Eukaryota > Viridiplantae > Streptophyta > Magnoliopsida > Asparagales > Iridaceae > Iris > Iris pallida. The sequence goes on along the minus strand of JANAVB010005798.1, from coordinate 519,200 downwards.
GCCCCATGTTCCGAGCCGCATAGGAGTAGCAGCCGCATGGGGGTGGCGGCCGCATAAGAGTGGCAGCCGCATAGGAGTAGCAGCCGCGTGGGGGTGGCGGCCGCATTAGAGTGGAAGCCGCATGAGAGTGGCTGCCGCATAAGGGATGGTAGCCGTATAGGGAGCTTTTTGGGGTTGGTGGACTGTGCCAGCTGTGAAAATTTTCTTGTCTTCCTTAGGAGCCTGCCACTATGTCAGGATCGTTATTTCACATTTATGTCAGGGTTGCAAAACCTTCATGTCAGAGCCGTCGCTTCGCATCAGGGCATTAAATAAGCCAGCTGCATAAATTAATTACGGCCGGTTTGTGAAGGACTTTTTGAACCGCATAAAGTCACGTGGCTCGTTGGGAACTTCTGAGCCGCATGATACTCTAATGAACTTTTGAGCCGCATGAAACTCTCCTAGTCTTTAGCCGCATAGGATTTCCTGTTCATTTCCATGCTTCTACACCGTCGATACAGCGATGTAGGCTGGGCGTGTGCAAGACTCATGCCTAAATTTTGGGTACGGGTAGTGACACTCCTTCAATTCCTTTAAATCCTTTGGGTTAATTCTATAAACATTTTGTGAGACTAGTGCTGCTCCTGGAACTAAGTTAAAGTGAACTCAATCTCTCTATCTAGTAGCAATCTTTATAACTCATCCAAACATACATCCAATAACTCTGTAAGATGGGTATTTCTTATCTTATACCATTGCTCCATAGTTTATTTCTCCATCCAATTCTACAGCTCCTCTAGCAACACCAAATCTCGGTTCTCTTGGACGACTAAATAACAACCTCTGCGACAGTCAATAACTGCATGGTGCTCACTTAACAAATATATTCCAGGGACTATGTTTAAACTCAAAAGTGGCATTACGACTAGACTTGTCTGTAATTCTCTGCCTCATTCGGATATAGGACAATCATTATTAACATCATTAATTAGAACTACTCTTCTGTTAGTCATGATCTTGCAACTATTCTTAGTAAGTTCTGAAGCTATGCTATGGTTTACCATAAACTCTAATGATATGAAACTATGAGACGCTCCAGAATCAAACAAAACTGTGGCAAGAAGAGAATAGAGTAGGATAGAACCCGTGATCACGTCCCTAGTTACCTTAGCTATAACAACCATAAACCCAAACTCGTCTTTATTGATTAGTGTTTTTATTTTGCCTAATTATTTCAGTTGCTAATTAAATTATTAATTAACTATTTTAATTAGTTGGCATGTAGAGAATATCCCAGTTTTGTTCATTCCTAAAGAGAGCTTATATAAGTTTTTAGAATAATCCTTTCTTTAACAACCTCGATTCCATTTCTATCCACAGAGGAATAGAGAGAGTGTGGCAGTCCAAAAACTCTCGCCACCCCTTTCTTCTCCACCAAAACCCTTATTTCCATGTTCCCTATTCAAATCCAACCATAGTTCCTCCATTTCCACCCACTTTTCTCCCTGTTCCAAACCATACCATGGAGATGCATTAGGGGAGCTCACAAATACGTAGAGAAGAATAGAAGTTCTTCTCTCAACAAATTTTGTGGGTTTGATCATCAATAGAGTCCATCTCTAGTAGGTATTGACCTAAACTCTTAAACTCTTAGTTGTATGGCCATTAAGTACAAGCTTACCTTGTGTTTGTGTGTTTTTCTTGTAGAGGATTTAGCGTATAGATATGTATGAACTTTTTAAAAATTTATAGAACCTAGGCCCAGTTTAGATAGAAATATATGTATATTTGAATGATACTTGAGGGGTGTTTGTATTAATGTCTAGCTGCTGCCTATAGCAGTATGTACTTACCCTGGTTAGTATAGTTGAAAATATGTGTCTAGTGATGAATATGGATCGGGAATATATGGATTTAGAGGAAGGAGACTTGTTGTCTTGCAGGGTGCAGTACCTAGTGTGCAAACATGTGCACAACAGTTAGTGTAAATTACAACAGTAAGAGAAGCATGTGTATCAAGCAATGCAGGACCTATCATCTGTGCACTAACTGCAAAATTCAGATGTGTGTATCCACTAGTAGGGAAAATCTGTAAAAATTGAGTGTGTTCTCGTCAAGAGTGTATGTTTGTCTGTCCCTATGCCTGCAGATTGTAGATTAGCAGTTAATAGTTAGTCAGTAGCAGTTAGCAGCTAGCTCATGCTGCAGGAGCAACAACAGGCCAGGATAGTAGCATTCGGTAGCAGGGGGTGTATAGGAATCTAGTAGGTTACAGCAGCAGTTTACCTACAGAAGGTTTTGCAACTGCAGGGCAAAGGATAAGAGTGTGTAGCAGTAGGGTAGGTAGCATAACTAATAGTCAGTTTATTACTATAGTCTAGTTGAGAGTGCAGCAAATTAGGAAGAGGAGAAGATCTGCAGGAAGTAACAAGGGTAGCAGAGCAGCTGCAAGAAGGAGTTAGTAGCATATAGACAATAGTGAGGTGAGACAGCAATATCTTTGTCACGCCCAAGTACCGAAATACGGAGACGGACTAGGCCAGCTACTCCATATGAGGTACGTAACGTCATACGGCGATCGTGGCTGTCGAGAGACTAGGGGGTACATGCTACAATCAAGTCTCCTATGGTCCCACAGGGTTCTATATCTCAATCAATCAAGTCACATCAGCAATTAATTGATCATTAAAGATAAAGCAGTAAGGCATCCCTGACGCTTCATTAAAATGGTCATGAGAGACTAGCTTTATAATTTAGCTATCTCAGAGAGTCAGGAGTACAAAATTATAAACAGCTGCAGTCTGTTTAATTAAATTATGTACTGACACAAAATATCAAGCAATCCGGCTAACAGGTGCCAGTGGCTAAACGCCGCACAAAGTATAAGCAGGAGTGGTGGAGAAGAAACCCACTCGAGTCCCCGAACCGCCATGCTCCTAATATGCACCATGGATGTCAGGGAGGAAGATCGTGTCCTCTGGCTCTGCTACGAGATCTGGCCAAACAAAACCAGCGGGGTCAGCCCCAAATAGCAAGTACCGCCAAAGGGGCACAAGAGTTAAGATTTAAAACCCAGTTAATAGAATGATTGATAATAGTAATACTTATGCTACTATTATAGGGTAGCGCAACATCCTCGAACCCATATGGCACCCTTACAACCAAACAATGACAAAAGGTGCCGCATGTAGTCGGGACGTGTCGTACTCTATAACTTTCACATAAGTTAAAAGGTAGAAACAATAAAATCTCCTGATCGTGACTTCGGTCGATAGCCTATCGTAGCACAATAACCAACCCAACAATCAAACAACAACATGGGTTGGATCATGTACCATGATAGACCATGTTCCTCAGTCATTCACAGAAGTAACACTTCACAACCAGAATAAGTCTTCCGTTCATAACTTCGGTCCACAGCCTGTCATAGTACGATAACCAACCCAACAATCAAACAAGAACATGGGTTGGATTACGTATCATAACAGTCCGCTTCCCTCAGTTATTCGCGGAAGGTAATAGAATACAAGCAAGTCGTTTTCACGGCCAATCAAGTCCACGAGTTTTTAGTAGGACGAGGTTATCCTCGCGTCATGTTATTTCGAAATCCTCAGATCGTATCTTTCCAGCAAGGCTAGCCAACCCAGGGGTTCGCGTAGACAGATATTATTGAGCACAGGTCCCTCGTAAGGCCACCTTGCCAAAACATATAATATATAGCAGGAATTAATCGGATATAGTCATCCGCTCGTTGCAGATGACACAGTATCCGTGGAGACCAGCCGGCGCATCAAGACAATATCTCAAGGCGGCTGGTGTAACACGATCTCGGGATTCTGCCCTCCCCATGCATCTAGTATATTTAGTTGCCTAGTTTAACCCTAGGTGAAATCTTGGACTCACATGCTGTGGCCTGCATGATTATCCTCCTAAAGTCGTACTCTAGTACGAGTACCCCAAGAGAGGATCCACGTCAATCAGTATGTCAACATGTTCTACCCTCCTTAGTGTAATGCATCATTGCAAATACGCCACGTGGAGTTACGAGTCATTTGTCGAGCACGAACAAGAACTGGGACATTCAGGTACATGTATCAGGTAGGAACACTTTGTTCACCGGGGTCACATTAGTGCTCATATCATGCTCAGGACAAAAGGCGTAAGGATATAGCTTACACAAACATTTACATATATATATATATAAGCAATATAAAATAAAATAAAATAAAATATAGGGGAGTCCAGGTCAGAGTGCGCTGGGTCAGAGTGCGCTGGGTTCAAGCGCGCTGGGTTCAAGCGTGCAGGGTCAGAGTGCGGTGGGTTCAAGCGCGCTGGGTTCAAGCGCGCAGGGTCAGAGTGCGCTGGGTTCAAGCGCGCTGGGCTCAAGCGCGCAGGGTCAGAGTGCGCTGGGTTTAAGCGCGCTGGGTTCATGCTCCTAGCGCCAAAAGGTGCTGGGCCACGAGAGAGCTGCGCCCATCGCTAAAAAGCGCTGGGCCAAGGGGCTGCGCGCGCCAACTGCTACAGGGTCATCTCCTTCCTCTTGGCTGAGAGCAAGAATACCATGAGCCTTAGAACTTCTAAGGACCATAAAATCCTCATCCTAAGCCCAAATTGGGACTTCTATAGGTCAAAATGGAGTAGAACAAAATTCCCTACAACATGGAACAATCAAAACTTGAAAATAATAAAGTTTGCTAGATCAAAACCAAGGAAATCCGAAAATAGTTAAAACTTAGATCTACAAAAATTAAAGCTTCAAAATGGAAAATTTTAAGTTCTAAACTAGTATAGATTGAGAAGAAGAACATATTTTGACAAATAATTTTGTAAAAAAACATTAACAAAATTTATGGATCCATCTCTTGAGCAAGTTGGCACTTGCCTTGGTTGGTGGAGGAAATAAAAATAAGAGGAGAGAGAATGAGATGAGTTATATATAGAATCTTGAACCCAAGGGTTCATGATGAACCATTGGTGAACCAAAAATAGGTTACCCAAATGAGCCAAAACTGTAGGCCTAATTGCAGAAAATAAATTATGAAATAATATTTTGTCGAATATTTTGGAAAATACATAAATAAATACAGCATAATAAATATCGTATAAATACAAGGTAAATACAATTTATCGGTTTATGTATTAAAATACGTATTCCAGGATCGGGGAGTGACATCTCTACCCTTCTTAGAAAAATTTCGTCCTCAGAATTCCAGCCAAGACAGGATAGTGAAATTAGGGCAAGCAAGGCACAATCATATACAAGTTAACTATCATAGTAGTTATTATCATACATCACAAAGTGCAAAACAAGCAGGTGCAGATAAGCATGGAGTCGTGTCAATAAGGCATAAAAATATACCTCACTAGTCAAACAAATATGGATACCGAGATCTGATCTCGTCCTCGCGCTCCCAGGTTGACTCTCTCGAAGAGTGATGGTTCCAAGAAACACGGACAAGGCTTAGCGTCCGATTCTTGAGTACCTTCTTTCGCCTGTCCAAAATAGACACGGGTTGTTCCTCGTAAGTTAGGTCGGTACCAACGACTAACTCAGAATGATCGAGGACATGACTCGGATCCGGGACATACCCACGTAATTGGGACACATGAAACACATCATGTATGCCAGTTAACGAAGGCGGAAGGGCAAGTCGATAAGCCACATCGCCTACCCGAGCGAGAATCTTAAAAGGACCAACATATCTTGGACTAAGCTTTCCTCAGGTTCCAAATCTGATGATACCCCGAGTAGGTAAAATCTGCAAAAACACTTGGTCGCCAACTCTGGACTCTAGAGGCCTACGATGCTGATCTGCCCAATGACGATGTCGGTCCTGTGCAACTCGAAGGCGCTCTCTGACCAACTTAACTATCTTCACAGTCTGCGTGATCATCTCTGGCCCCAACATCTTTCGTTCTTCGACGTCGTCCCATGCCAAAGGAGACCTGCACTTCCTTCCGTACAATGCTTCGAACGGGGCCATCTGAATGCTAGCCTGATAGCTGTTGTTATAGTAGAACTCCACTAGATGAAGGTGATCCTCCTAAGATCCGCCAAAATCCAAGGTACACTCCCGTAGCATATCTTTTAACGTCTGAATGGTTCTTTCTGATTGCCCGTCAGTTTGTGGATGATAAGCAGTACTGAATCTTAACTTGGTTCCCAAACTTTGGTATAAGCTCCGCCAAAAATAGAAAGTAAACCGCGTATCCCAATCTGATACTATACTAACTGGAACACCGTGCTGCCTTACTATCTGCTTCATGTATATTTCTGCTAACTGTTCAGTAGTCTGTCCAACTCAGAACGGAAGGAAATAAGCGACCTTCGTGAGTCGATCTACTATTACCCAGACTACATTCTTACCAGTCAGGGATCTAGGTAAATCGGTCACAAAATCCATCGTGATGTGCTCCCATTTCCATTCTGGGATAGGAAGCGGCTGTAGCAATCCTGCTGGTCTCTGCTGCTCGGCTTTCACCTGCTGACATACCAGACACTTGGATACAAATCTCGCTATCTCTCTTTTCATGTCATTCCACCAAAAGTAATGCCTGATATCTCGATACATCTTCGTTACTCCTGGATGAATGGAGTAAATAGAACTATGAGCTTCGGACATAACTTTTTGCCGAAGGTCTCCACTCGGTACACAGAGTCTGTTTTCAAACCTGAGCGTACCATCTTCATGAATCACTAACTCCTTTCTACGGCCTGATTCACACTCTGACCGCAACTTCTGAATCTGTGGATCTCCTGCTTGTGCTGTCCTTATCCTCTCTACTATGGTTGACTGAATCTATATACTGGTCATTCTTCCTATATCCCTTGGCAAAACTACTTCGATTCCCATACTCTCACTACTAAAATACCCCACTTTACCGACGGACTTTTAGCGACGGACGGATTCCGTCGCTAATAGCGACCAATTTCCGACATCTTAGCGACGGATTAGCGACAGACAACACAACATATTTTTTTTCAATTTTAAATGTAAAAATTTGTCGGGTTTCCGTCGCTAAGTCGACGAAAATTAGCGACGGATTATTTTTCGTCGCTTATTCGTCGCAAATGTTGGCGGCAAAATCTTTATAACATTGGCGGGAACTTTGGCGACTACCTAGCGACGGATATAGCCGTCGGAAAACACCTTTTAATTGGCGACGGTTTAGCGACTAATTTATTCTGTCGCTATTCCGTCGCTAATTTTGTGCCCTAACTTAAATTGAACCGACGGGAGGGAATTTTTCATTCCCCCCAAAACTCTCTCTCTCTCGCGGCTCTCCCTCTCTCGCGCGCGTCTCTCTCTCTCTCTCGCGGCTCTCTCTCTCTCTCTCTACCAGGTCTCTCTCTCTCTCTCTCTCTCTCTCTCTCTCTCTCTCTCTCTAATTTTCTCTAATTTTGTGTTTTGGGGCCGGAGGGGGGGGAGTGGGGGGGGGGGTCGGCTTCGCGGGGGGTGGAGAGGGCGGGGGGGGGTGGTGAATGGGGTCAGGGGGTCGGGGGGGTGTGGGGAATGGGGGCAGGGGGTGGGGGGGTGGGGAATGAGGGTCGGGGGGGTGGGGAATGGGGGCAGGGGGGTCGGGGGGTGGGGGGTGGAGAGAGCAGGGGGGTCGGGGGGGTGTTGAATGGGGGCAGGGGGGTCGGGGGGTGGGGGGTGGAGAGGGCAGGGGGGTCGGGGGGGGGTGTTGAATGGGGGCAGGGGGGTCGGGGGGGGGGGGTCGGGAATGGGGGCAGGGTTCTCACTCCATTTTTAATTGTAATTAGTCTATAATGTTGCTAATATACTGTTATATATGTGTGGGCTGTGCCATGTGAATTGGAGAGGGTTTGATGGGTTATTTGGCCAAGGGGGAGGCTCGGGTTATGATTTATTCTTTGTGTTCACTGTTCTGTGGTGTGAAGTATGTCGTTTTGGTTATACCATGTTTGTTTAACACTCTAAACACCCTAGATGCATATCCTAGCATCTGTGCACCACCCATATTGCTAGGAACACAAATTTTATACTGCACTTGTCATGAAATTGCCATCATCAAGATGTCCTGTTCATATTTAGTTTGTGCATTGCTGCTTGAGCATCACATTACCTTTTACTGCTACTTTGTATTGCTTTCACAATGTCACGTACCCTGCACTAAACATCCGATACTTCGATCCGATACCGCCGATACTATCGATATCGCCGATACCAATACTACCGATATCGCCGATACTACCGATACCTCCGATACTACCGATACCGCCGATACTACCGATATCGCGCGCCGATACTACCGATACTACCGATATCGCCGATACTACCGATACCGCCGATACTACCGATTCCGATACCGATACTTTGAACCTTGATTTAAATACATGTTAGTATAGTGTCTTCACATATATGTTAAGAGTATATACATGATTAGCAAGGTAACTAGATACAAGTTATGATACAATGTAAATGCAAGTATACATGTTAGCTAGATAGCTTAGACTTATATTGCAATCTCCTATTCACACGAGTATTGATATCGCCGATACCAATACTCGTAGGAATAGTCCGATACCGATATACATTGTAGAGCTCTGTTTTGCTATTCTGGACATGTTGTGACCTGTGCTGTTCTAAATAGGAGCCAGACACACTCCTGAGACGGGGGAGTATGTATAGTGATGTGGATTCTTACTAACTTATCATGTGAACCCATTTATGGGCCCTTCATTGAACCTTCTCATGTGCAACTTTCAGTCCATTCACAGTTCCCTATATTGTACTCTACATCACCTAGTTCACTTATATCTAACATCCTAACCCTAATCCAAATTTATGAGTATCGGTATCGGGCTATTCTTATGTTTAGTTTGTCTTACGATACAGATTTTCACATCCAAATTGAGGATGAGTCGTTATTTTGTTGATCGTACATGGATGTACAAACGGCAACACGAGAGTAGAATTGGTGTGAGTGACGATTTTCAGGCAGGCGTGGAAGTATTTCTTAATTATGCAATGAGCAAAGCTCAGTACATGGACGGTAACAAAATTAAGTGTCCATGTGTTAAATGTCACAATAGACGTTACGAAGAAGTGGTGACTGTGAGAGATCATTTGACCCGTAAGGGTTTCGTACGTAATTACGGCCTGTGGTCATCGCAAGGTGAACTATATTCGGAAAGACAGGCTGCGGAAGCTGCTACTTATGCTTTTGATGATAATGCTGCAACGGATGTCATTGAAGACCACGGATGCTCTGTTGATTATGGAGATCTGCAGAACCTTGTACGAGATATGGTGTATGATGCGGCAGGGCCTAATTTTGATCCGGAGGATCCTAATCCCGAGGCGAAGGAGTTCTATGACATGTTTCAGGACGCAGATACTTCTCTATATCCTGGTTGTGAGACTCATTCCGCACTGTCAGTGACGATGCGGTTGTTGAACATAAAGTCTGATTTTAACTTGCCACAAGCTTGCTATAATCGGATCACAGAAGTAATCAAGGAGGTGTTACCGAAGGAATCAAAAGAGCTACCAAAAAACTTCTACAAGTCAAAGATGATGGTCCGACAACTGGGACTGGGGTACGAGAAGATAGATTGTTGTCGCAACGGATGCATGTTGTACTACAAAGAGAATTGCGTATCAGAAAGTTGCAGCTTCTGTAATACGGATCGTTACAAGCCAGTACAGAGAAAAGGAAAGTCGACTAGAAAATGACGTCCTTACAAGTATATGCATTACTTGTCGATCACGAAGCGCTTGCAGAGGATGTATATGTCTCTAAATACAGCAGAACACATGACGTGGCACAGCAAAGAACGCATAAAGGACGAAGGAGAATTGTCACATCCTTCGGATGGAGAGGCGTGGAAACATTTTGATTTGTGTCATCCAGATTTTGCTGCAGAGCCTAGAAATGTACGCCTGGCGCTATGTGCTGATGGCTTCGCCCCTTTCGGACAGTCGGGATCTCAGTACTCATGCTGGCCGGTCATTCTTACCTCTTACAATCTGCCACCATGGATGTGTATAAAGACTCCTTATATGTTTCTGACAGCTATCATACCCGGTCCTAAAAATTCGACGAATAACATCGATATATATTTACAGCCGTTGGTGGATGAGCTGAAACAGCTGTGGGAGATCGGCGTCACGACCTATGATATTTCCAGGAAACAGAACTTTCAGATGAGAGCTTCACTCATGTGGACAATCAATGATTTTCCAGCATACGGTATGCTGTCGGGATGGAGTACGCACGGCAACATGTCTTGTCCGATATGCATGGAAAATAGTAAGGCGTTCCGCCTTAGGCATGGAGGAAAAACTTCTTTCTTTGACTGTCACCGTCAATTTCTGCCCGCGACCCATCCTTGGAGAAAGAATAAGGACGCGTTCAGATATGGAAAACAAGAATTTTCTCAACCTCCTGGCCGAGCTGTCTACATTCTTCAGGGATATCTGTTCAACTAAGCTGACGGTGCAACATATGGTACAACTTGAGGAGAAGATTGTCTTAACAATCTGCAAGTTAGAGAAAATATTTCCACCGGGCTTTTTCGACAGCATGGAGCATCTACCGATTCATCTAGCATACGAAGCCCGTGTCGGTGCATCTGTTCATTATCGATGGATGTACCCCTTTGAAAGGTAAATAAAAATCGATATAATTTAAGTGAAATTTAAGTGCATTTTACAATTCATTGTTAATTCTCAAGATAATTTGTCTCTTTAGGTACCTACACCATCTAAAGAAGAAAGTTGGCAACAAGGCTCATATAGAGGCTTCGATATGCGAATCATATCTTATCGAGGAGGTGTCAAATTTCTGCTCCATTTATTTCGATACTCATGTCGAGACAAATCGAAATAGACCTCAAAGGAATGAAGAAGACGTTGAGGATGGAGGTATATTCAATTTAAGGGGCAAGCCTATTGGGGCTAGTAAGAAATGGTGGTTGACCGACGATGAGTATGATACCGCTCACCGATATGTCTTGTTAAATTGTGACATACAAGAAGTGAGAGATTTGGAGAAGTAAGTGACTACGCCTCGTTATAATCTCTAATTTGGTGAATTAAGTGACTACACTTATTTTTATTCTCTCTAACAGTGTATTTAGAGGTGAAGTCAAAATGAGGACACCATATATTACAGATGAGGGACTTCAAAGAGAGGTTGATTGTACGTTTCCGTCCTGGTTTCGTAAATACGTAAGTAATTGAGATAATATGTTATGCGGCTACCATTAAAATATATGCAGCTAAAATATTTAAATTATCAATACATGTTTACAGGTTTTATTGCCTGAAACAACACTCATAAATGAGAGCATTCGTTATTTGGCATTGGGACCGAAGAAGCATGCAAAGACTTTGTCAGGCTATGTCGTTAATGGCTTCAAGTTTAAGTCAACTCAGCATGCTATAAATGCCGAATTTCTCAATGACGGCTTCGATACCAAGAATTCTGGTGTTTGCATAAGAGGCACCATCTATGACGACGAGCCGGACTTTGACTATTATGGAGTGCTTCGGGAGATTGTAGATTTACAATATAGTGCCCCATATGATATGCATATTGTGATGTTCAAATGTGAGTGGTTCGATACGAGACCAAATATCGGTTGGAGAATCGATAAACAATTTGTATTCGTCGATATAAATCATCGCAGAAGGTATAGAGGGTCCGACACGTTTGCGATAGCAAGTCAGGCTGTTCAAGTCTACTATACAAGCTACCCAAGGCGTCATAGAGATCGATTTGACTGGTGGGCAGTATGCAAGATTAAATCTAGAAATACATTCAACGTTGGAGACCCAGCATACCAAGAGGACCAGATCGAGAAGCCCCAATACATGGGACAACAGTCGGATACCATGGACGTGGAAGATGTCGATATACCTCATGCTGAGGAAAATAGAGGGGAGGAAGAGGTTGATATACAAGACTTAGCTGTCAACCAGGGGAGAAAGAGGCGTCTTGTCCCAAGTATTGAGCCTGAAGAAGAAGTAGAAGAAGAAGAAGAAGAAGAAGAAGAAGAAGAGGATGAGGATGAGGATGAGGATGATGATACAGATGAAGTCGACGATGAGGATGATGATATAGATGAAGTCGACGATGAGAATGAGGATGAGAACGATGACGATGACGATGAGGACGAGGACGATAACGATGATTAGATTAAATATCGGTATATATTAGAAGCACTTACAACTTAGTGAATTCAGTTTAGACGGACACATTCTTATTTCAGTTTATGTTTTTGTCGTTCGATCATCTACTTATTGTATGATTTTCTTTTTACAGATGGCACTCTTAGTTCTCATTGTCTTGACGGCACTCGCCGCCCTGCTGCTGGTATATATATTTTAGTTCAGTTTTATATTCATTTATACTTCTATATTGTTAATTATATTTATGTCTGCTCCTTACAGGTCATGGTCACTACCACTCGTGCTGCTGGCAGTGGCCGTGGACGTGATGGTAGTGGTGCTGGTGGTGGCGGTACTGGCCGTGGTGGGCGTGGTGGTAGCGGCACTGGCCTTGGACGTGATGGTAGCGGTCGTGGGGGTAGCGGCACTGGCCGTGGACGTGATGGTAGCGGTCGTGGTGGTAGCGGTCGTGGTCGCCTTCCACATTCCCCGGATATAGAGTCCTCCGATCCCGACCTGGAGAGCCCGGCCACAGACTCTTTCCGCCGTCGATCTGCCGAGGCGCTACCTTCATCTTCATCGAGGCCTGAGACTCCATCCGCTAGCGGATCCGTTCCGCCCCCGGATGCACCAGCGGGTACACCATCAGTTACTGCAGGGTGGGCTCCGGAGTACCCCCGGATTCAGCTTCATCCTGCTACCGGTGAGTACATCCGCGGACCCGCGGATCCTCCGACGCCTCCAGAGAGGCCGATAGGCGAGAACCGACGAGAGCTATGGCCCGCGGGTGATACGTAAGTAAATTTAAGTTAATTTATTAAATTTGTTTCATTTATTCAAGTTAATAATCCAGTCTTTGCTTCTTTGTAGGTTTTTCCCGTATGATGCTGCCCGGATACTCGGGCAAATTATCCGGGAAAACTACCATGGCCCCTACCTCAATTTTTCTGAGGTGTCTCAGAACATGCAGTACGTCTGGCTCGAGGAGATGAAGGTATATATATATCTTTTGGTTAATTATTAATTATTCTTTAATCCACTAATTTTTTAATTACGTGATAATTTAATTTGTATGTCAGACGACGTTCTGGTGGCCCCCCCATCGCGAGGAGTTGATTCGCAAGGCCTACAAAGCTGCCGCCGGGAAGAAGATACGGGATGCGGTGTACGACGTTCGTACGGCGCATTCGAGGAAGAAGTGGCTCCGGGAGGAGTACTACGAGCAGATGTTGGATAAGATGAATACTGCTCAGTACAGGGAGAAATCAGAGAAAGCAAAGGCGAGCAGACAGGCCGCTGGTCTGCATACGGGAGGTTCAAGGGCCCACGCAGCGACGCGTGCAGATTTGGTGAGATACCGCAAATTCATTTCACTATTAAATTCGGTACTATTAATATACGTAGTTAATTAAATTCGACGTATATTTCGTATGTAGGCACAACGGGCGGTAAAGGAGGGGAGAGAGCCGGAGTCGGTCACCGCCTACGATATATTCCTGCATACACACAAGAGGCGGGCAGACGGGAGCTTCGTCGACGCGAGGGCCCAGGCGACTGATGTAAGTAATTACGTTTATGAGATTTATATTAGAAATATAATTATTGTTAACTTAATTAGGTGAACGTAGGATTCAAATTATAACTTAGGGAAACATAGGATTTAGATTATAACTTAGGAAAACTTATAGTATAAACACATTCATTGGATAGGCTGCATATCGTGAGGCCCTTAGTCAGATTGAGCCCCCTGCCGAGGTTGTCGGCGAAACGACGCCCACCCAGACGCCCTCTTCTATGGCCGCTCGCTACGACGACGTGTTCGTAGAGTTTGTCGGTGGCTTTAATAAAGGGCGCGTCTACGGCGTAGGTTCCCTGGCGGCGTCGTTGCAGGGCGCGACTCCGAGATATCCACCGCCCCCGCCTCCTCCCGCGCCCCCGTCGGACGATATGAGGAAGCAGCTTGCGACTCTCACCTCCGATATGTCGGAAATGCGGAGTCTAATGTCGGATGTGCTGGAGCGCCTTCCGCGTCCTTCTGCTCCCGGTCCGGATCCGTCTGCTCCCGGTACGTCTACTGCGGTTGCCGGTCCTTCCGACCCTGGACGTTATTCATTTGACCGTAATGCCGAGGTCCGCCTGGTACCGGATACTGCGCTCATTGGGCTCATGGACATGATGTCGGCAGAGCAGCTCCGCACGCTTCCAGAGCATGTGTTGTCCCAGGTGCCGACGTACATGGTGGAAGAGTACATCCGCAGAGCCGAGGCGGCGCCGAGACGACCACGCGATCCATCTTCGGGAAAATGATATTTGTACTGTTTTTTGATATTATGAATTTGGATATTTGGATATTATGAATTTGGATATTTGGATATTTGTTATTGGATATTTGATATTGGATATCATGAATTTGGATATTTGGATATTTGTTGATCGTACATGGATGTTTGGATGGATATTTGGATATTTGTTGATCGTACATGGATGTTTGGATATTGGATATTATGAATGTGTAATATTTACGAAAAGGAAATAGAATGTTTCTGTAATTTTTTTTAATTGATGTTACATTTAGCGACGGACTAGCGACTAACTAGCGACGGATTATATAAATATTTGCAGTTACCGACGGAAGAGCGACGGAATATCCGTCGCTAACTGGGTGATATAAAATATTTTGCAGTTACCGACGGAAGAGCGACGGACTAGCGACGGATGAGCGACCAATTATCCGTCGACATGGTTCTGGAAATATAGAAGCTTTCCAGAACCAGGCCGACGACCTACCCGTCGCTAATACGTCGCTATAACATCGAGGTTGACGACGGAATGGCGACGGAATAGCGACTGATTTTGCGTATCAGGAACCTCTCTGATACGCTTTTATCGACCTATTGACGACGGATTAGCGACGGATATTTTAATATTATATGGCATGTAAACCGACGGGAATATGTCGCTAATCCGTCGCTAAGTAGGTGAAAGACAACCGTCGCTAACCAGTCGCTAGTCCGTCGGATAATTATTTGTCCGACGGCTTAGCGACGGACATTTTTTAGCGACGACGTTTTTCCCGACGGCCATTTTCATCAAATATCCGTCGCCATTACGTCGGTAATTTATTTTACCGACGGACAAGCGACGGATCTGGCCGTCGCTAAAGTTGGTTTTTTTGGTAGTGTCTGAAGGTCTTCTAAAATATGCTTCTACGAGGTCAAGATAAAGGCACTGTCTCTCCTACTCAGCGCATCTGCAACTATATTCGCCTTGCCTGGATGATACTGAAGATCTAAATCAAAATCCTTCAGCAACTCTAACCATCTTCTTTGCCTCATGTTCAAATCTTGCTGCATGAATACGTATTTCAAACTCTTATGATCAGTATAGATCTCTACCCGATCCCCGTATAAATAATGCCTCCACAACTTGAGTGAAAACACCACAGCTGCTAACTCCAAATCGTGAGTCGGGTAATTCTTCTCATGGTCTCGAAGCTGCCGAGACGCATACGCTATCACCTTTCCGTGCTGCATCAATACACAACCAAGACCCTTCCCTGATGCGTCACAATATACTGTAATGCCTCCCGCTCCTACTGGAAGCGTCAAGATCGGGGCTGAGATCAATCTCTTCTTCAATTCTTCAAATAATGCCTGACAGTTAGCTGACCAAACAAACTCTACGTCCTTGTACGTCAAACACGTTAAGGGCACGGAGATCATGGCAAAGTCTGCCATGAACCTTCTGTAGTAACCAGCTAATTCTAAGAAACTTCGCACTTCTGTAACCGTTCTCGGGACCGGCCAATGCTCTACGGCCTCAATCTTCTTCGGATCCACTGACACTCCTGCCCCAGAAATTACATATCCCAGGAACGAAATATGGTCTAACCAGAATAAACACTTGTCGAGCTTCGCATAAAGTTGATGCTCCTTCAATGTCTGCAAGACAGTCCTAAGATGTTTCTCATGCTCCTCTTCACTGCTGGAATAGACAAGGATGTCATCTATGAACACCACCACAAATTTATCCAAATACGGTAAAAAGATGTGGTTTATTAAATCCATGAATACTGCGGGGGCGTTGGTTAGTCCAAAGGGCATTACTAATAACTCATAATGCCCATATCTAGATCTGAATGTTGTCTTCGGTATGTCTTGCTCCCGGCCTCTTACTTGATAGTATCCTGACCGAAAATCGATCTTGGAAAAGATGCTGGCCTTGCTCAACTGGTCAAACAGGTCATCAATCCTTGGTAGTGGATACTTATTCTTCACCGTTACTGCATTCAGCTTGCGGTAGTCGATGCACATCCTCGTCGACCCATCCTTCTTGGGAACTAGAATCACTGGCACGGCCCAGGGCAATTTACTGTCTCGGATGAATCCCTTAGACTTCAACTCTTCTTCATATTGATACAACTTATCCTGTTCAGACGGCAACATTCTGTAAACTCTGTCTGCAATAAGCCTCGTTCTAGGGTTCAACTCATTGCTAAATTCTATCTCTCTGACTGGGGGTATCCCTGGGAGATCATCAGGGAAGACGTCGAGAAAATCTTAGACCACTCTCGAAATCTGTCCTGGCTCTGACACTGCTGCTGAGATGACGCCTCCGGCCTGATTCTTTAAGGTTCGAGTAAAGATGAACAGTTCCATCCCAGGAACGCTGAATATGACCTTACCTCCTCTACAATCAATTGTCGCATGACTGTCTCTCAACCAGTCCATGCCAAGAACAATGTCAAAATTCCTTATAGGGAATTCAATCAATGATGCGGGCAGTAAATGCCCACACACCTCTACCGGACATGAAAAGCGCACTCTGCTAACTTCTACAAGCCCATTACCGGTGAGTATATCCATCCTCTCCGGCAATACCTCAAACTCTAATCCAATCCATGTAGCATAATGTGCAGAGATGAATGAATGAGTAGCGCCTGAATCAAATAATGCTACAGCAGAAAATAAGGTGACGAGAATTTTTCCTCCCACTACGTCACTAGACGCTAGAGCCTCTCCCAGGAATAATATGAGAGCCTGGCCCTGGCCCCGCGGAGCCCTTTGTTACGGCCTTCCTCGACCATGTTGTTGTTGCCTCTGAGGGCCTCCGGCTTCCTATGCTTGGCGAAACATCTGAGCCTGCGTTGGTAGACGCTGGCTAGGGGCCTTACTGCTAATACTGGCCCTCCACTCGGGGTTGCCACCGGAGCTGGCAATGCTGGAAACTGCTGAGCTAGCCCTCCTGGCCTCTGCATCATAGGACAAGTAGAAATACGGTGGTCTGAACTACCACACCTCAAGCATAAGCCATTCGCTGACCGGCACACCTCCCTCGTGTGCCCTGCCTTCCTACAGAATGTACAGCCCTGGGGTGCTTCCTGACGCTGCTGTTGGTTCCTCGGCTGCTGATGCCGAACTGGCGCTGTATTAGTTGACACGGCCGTCCTCTGCGGCACTCCTGCCTCATGAATACGTACACTGGGTGCTGGTGCCGATGTTCGTTGCATTACTCCTCCTCCAACCTGGGAATGAGATCTCTTCTGACCCCCTGTCCTCGATGCCAACCTCTGCTGGGTAAGCTCGTGCCTCCGAGCGACCGTCAAAACAGCGTCAAACGTCTGGTAGTCGTGTCCCTCCACAAGCTGTAGTAGTTCCAAATGAAGTCCCTGCTGGAACCTCATAGCTTTCTCTGGCTCCGTTGCCACCATTGCTGGTACGAAATGGCACAATCTGCAGAACTCTGCTGCATACCCATCTACGGTCTTGCCTGCTTGCTTGAGACTAATAAACTTCTGCTAGAGCTCATATCGAGCTACTACGCCAAAATACTTGGCCTTGAATCTTTCACTGAAGGTGGTCCAACGAACAGGGCGTCTTATACCAACTTCTTCTGATGCCCACCAGTCGTGGGCAAGATCATGTAGTACTAATTTGACCTGATCAACCTTCTCATCATCTGGAACCTTGGCTGCCACAAGAATGGCTTCGATGTCTTGAATCCATGCATCCGCAGTGATGGCATCCTCCATGCCATCAAAATACCTCAGGTTCAAGCAACGGAACCGTCCTGATTCTCCCGAGTCAGCCCCGGCACTCCTCTCAAGAGCTAACTGAATCCCTTGGTTCAGCAACACGTTCTGCTCCTGTTGCTGAGTCTGTTGCTGTTGGTGAGTGACAAGAATCCTCCGGATGATCTCCAGGATTGCTACGGCATCTGGTACTGCCGTCGCTGCTGGTGCTACAAGAGTTTCAATAACCTGTGGCTCCACTGCCTCTGGATCCACTTCTGCTCGTATCTTCCCTGGGGAAGGTTCTCTCTCCTGTTGGTACCCAGTCGAGCCATGCTCTGGCTGCTCTTCCTCATGGGCCTCACCCGCTACTGAGAATGAAGCACCCCTATAGAGAAAGATATAAGATTATCAAGTCCGAACGAGGAAGATTTTGAGGATGCAAGTCAGGTTAGAGATCAAGGCAAGGACAGAGAATTCGAAACAGAATTTCAAGGGGAACAAGTTTTGATTGAGACTCCTAATAATTCGCAATACCCCACAAGTCTAAAAAACAGACCTGCATGGGCCACCACTAAAACCTTGTCACGCCCCAGTACCAAAATACGGAGACGGACTAGGCCAGCTACTCCATATGAGGTACGTAACGTCATACGACGATCGTGGCTGTCGAGAGACTAGGGGGTACATACTACAATCAAGTCTCCTATTGTCCCACAGGGTTCTATGTCTCAATCAATCAAGTCACATCAGCAATTAAACGATCATTAAAGATAAAGCAGTAAGGCGTCCCCGACGCTTCATCAAAATGGTCATGAGAGACTAGCTTTATAATTTAGCTATCTCAGAGAGTCAGGAGTACAAAATTATATACAGCTACAGTCTGTTTAATTACAATTATGTACTGACACAAAATATCAAGCAATCCGGCTAACAGGTGCCGGTGGCTAAACACTGCACAAAGTATAAGCAGGAGTGGTGGAGAAGAAACCCACTCGAGTCCCCGAACCGCCATGCTCCTAGTATGCACCATGGATGTTAGGGAGGAAGATCGTGTCCTCTGGCTCTGCTACGAGATCTGGCCAAACAAAACCAGTGGGGTCAGCCCCGAATATCAAGTACCGCCAAAGGGGCACAAGAGTTAAGATTAAAAACCCAGTTAATAGAATGATTGATAATAGTAATACTTATGCTACTATTATAGGATAGCGCAACATCTTCGAACCCATATGGCACCCTTACAACCAAACAAGGACAAAAGGTGCCGCATGGAGTCGGGACTTGTCGTACTCTATAACTTTTACATAAGTTAAAAGGTAGAAACAATAAAATCTCCTGATCGTGACTTCAGTCGTAGCCTATCGTAACACAATAACCAACCCAACAATCAAACAAGAACATGGGTTGGATCATGTACCATGATAGACCATGTTCCTCAGTCATTCACAGAAGTAACACTTCACAACCAGAATAAGTCTTCCGTTCATAACTTTGGTCCACAGCCTGTCATAGTACGATAACCAACCCAACAATCAAACAAGAATATGGGTTGGATCACGTATCATAACAGTCCGCTTCCCTCAGTTATTCGCGGAAGGTAATAGGATACAAGCAAGTCGTTTTCACGACCAATCAAGTCTATGAGTTTCTAGTGGGACGAGGTTATCCTCGTGTCATGTTATTTCGAAATTCTTAGTTCGTATCTTTCCAGCAAGGCTAGCCAACCCAGGGGTTCGCGTAGACAGATATTATTGAGCACAGGTCCCTCGTAAGGTCACCTTGCCAAAACATATAATATATAGCAGGAATTAATCGGATACAGTCATCCGCTCGTTGTAGATGATACAGTATCCGTGGAGACCAGCCGGCACGTCAAGACAATATCTCAAGGCGGCTGGTGTAACACGATCTCGGGATTCTGCCCTCCCCATGCATCTAGTATATTTAGTTGCCTAGTTTAACCCTAGGTGAAATCTTGGACTCACATGTTGTGGCCTGCATGATTATCCTCCTAAAGTCGTACTCTAGTACGAGTACCCTAAGAAAGGATCCATGTCAATCAGTATGTCAACATGTTCTACCCTCCTTAGTGTAATGCATTACAAATATGCCACATGGAGTTACGAGTCATTTGTCGAGCACGAACAAGAACTGGGACATTCAGGTACATGTATCAGGTAGGAACACTTTGTTCACCGGGGTTACATTAGTGCTCATATCATGCTCAGGACAAAAGGCGTAAGCATATATAGCTTACACAAACATTTATATATATATAAGCAATATAAAATAAAATAAAATAAAATATAGGGGAGTCCAGGTCAGAGTACGCTGGGTCAGAGTGCGCTGGGTTCAAGCGCGCAGGGTCAGAGTGCGCTGGGTTCAAGCGCGCAGGGTCAGAATGCGCTGGGTTCAAGCGCGCAGGGTCAGAGTGCGCTGGGTTCAAGCGCGCTGGTTTCAAGCTCCTAGGGCCAAAAGGCGCTGGGCCACGAGAGAGCTGCGCCCATCGCTAAAAAGCACTGGGCCAAGGGGCTGCGCGCGCCAACTGCTATAGGGTCATCTTCTTCCTCTTGGCTGAGAGCAAGAACACCATGAGCCCTAGAACTTCTATGGACCATAAAATCCTCATCATAAGCCCAAATTGGGACTTCTATAGGTCAAAATGGGGTAGAACAAAATTCCCTCCAACATGGAACAATCAAAACTTGAAAATAATAAAGTTTGCTAGATCAAAACCAAGGAAATCCGAAAATGGTTAAAACTTAGATCTACAAAAATTAAAGCTTCAAAATGGAAAATTTCAAGTTCTAAACTAGTATAGATTGAGAAGAAGAACATATTTTGACAAATAATTTTGTAAGAAAACATTAACAAAATTTATGGATCCATCTCTTGAGCAAGTTGGCACTTGCCTTGGTTGGTGGAGGAAATAAAAAAGAGAGGAGAGAGAATGAGATGAGTTATATATAGAATCTTGAAACCAAGGGTTCATGATGAACCATTGGTGAACCAAAAATAGGTTACCCAAATGAGCCAAAACTGTAGGCCCAATTGCAGAAAATAAATTACGAAATAATATTTTGTCGAATATTTTGGGAAATGCATGAATAAATACAGCATAATAAATATCGTATAAATACAAGGTAAATACAATTTATCGGTTTATGTATTAAAATACGTATTCCAGGATCGGGGAGTGACAATATTAGAAAGGGGTTCTTGTGTATATGTGCAGCAGCATAGCAGTGGCTGCAGGTAAGTAGGAATACTTTGAGGGTACAAGTATCTGTAGGTAATTGCCAAGGATTTGGAACATGTGTGTCATATATATATGTATTCATATATAAAGATTAGATACATTCCTAGTCACTAAATATATATATATATATATATATATGAGAAAATTTGAGTGGCACCCCACTTTTGTTACGCTTATTTAAGGTGCACCCCACATGTTTACATGAATGTATGACACCCCCGCTTTCAACGTTTTTCGTCCAAGACTAACAGTTGACCGCTTTGACCAATTTTTTTGGAGGAAAATACCCACCTGTCTGTTGTCCTCTTCCCCGCGTCAACTGTTCGTCTCCCCCAGCCGTGCTCGGCCCCCCTCCACGGCGTCGTCGTACCCCCCATCTCCGACCTCGCCGTACCCCCCCTCCCCGACCTCGCCGCACCCCCCCCGGGCCATCACCACCACCACCACTACCACTATCACCCCCCATCATTACCATCATCACCACCATCACCCATCATCACCATCAACAGCACCCCTACCACACGGTGGCAGAAGCGACACGCGGTGGCAGCAGCGGCGCGCGGTGGCAGCAGCGGCATGGCGGCGCGTGGCGGTGCGCGATGGTAGCAGCGGTGCAGCGGTGAGCGATGGCAGCAGGGCCGACGTGGTCGGGGACTGAGAGGGGGCCGACGTGGTCAGGGAGGAGGGAGAAGTGCCGACGTGGTCGGGGAGGGGGCCAGCGAGGCCGGGAAGGGGGGAGAAGTGCCGGCATGGTCGGGGAGGGGGCCGGTGAGGTCGCGGAAGGGGGGGAGAACTATCGGCGAGGTCAGGAAGGGGGGGTACGGCGACGCTGTGGAGGTGGGCCGAGCACGGCGGGGGGCAGCCACGTGTGACGGGGAGGGGTATTTTCGTCCCAAAAATGGTCAAAGCGGTCAACTGTTAGTCTTGGACGGAAAATATTGAAAGTGGGGGGTGTCATACATTCATGTAAACATGTTGTGTGCACCTTAAATAAGCGTAACAAAAGTGGGGTACCACTCAAATTTTCTCTATATATGTATGTATATATATATATATATATATATATATATATATATATATATATATATATATATAAAATATATATATATATATATTAGAGTGTGGGTGTACGTATGTATGTATGTATGTATCTTAGATAGCCTACCTTTAGTTATTAAGATACCCTAATATAAAATATCCATCTTCGGTATACCCACACTCTATAATACTAACTCTCTATGATACAGAAATGGGTAGTATCACATAATGCCTACTTACCTCTATTTCCTACCTAACCTGATACCCCTTGCCCAAATACATAAACCTATATATAGGTATCCTATGATATACATACCCATTACTTGATACTAAATCCT
Source organism: Iris pallida (assembly GCA_029216955.1). NCBI lineage: Eukaryota > Viridiplantae > Streptophyta > Magnoliopsida > Asparagales > Iridaceae > Iris > Iris pallida. The sequence continues at coordinate 496,433 of JANAVB010005798.1, read as the reverse complement.
AACTATACGTTATACTTGGTATCTTAATACCAACTTACTTGGACACTAACTCAACACATGACTCTCGCACATACACTCATGGTAACTTGACACTTACCTATACCCTCTAGGATACACTAGATATCCCTCACTACAATCTAGACTCTGAATACTGTAGCAGTTAGTGCACTATATTTTTGCAATTGCACCAATGACTGCTGTAGATATTGCTTTGCACACAGATTTATGTGCTGCAACCATACCTGCTGTACACTAGCAGTTACAAAACTGTTTATCAAGTAGCTGCTTCCTTTCTATGACACTCAAATACATAGGCTGATACCTATACTCCATGTAGTTGGTTAATCTGCACTGGCTTAGTGTTCTGCATACTCTAGCACTGCTGATTGCCATAACACTACACACATCTTGATACTGCATACATATATATATATATATATATATATATATATATATATATATATTCCCTTGCAGGAATTCACACTGACCCAAATCTGATGGTCATTCACTTATACTCACACTTAATTGTGACTGATACACACATACCTGAGCAGTTTGCTATTGTCCTTGTATTTTTCTGTAGTTAGTGTAGTACACCGCTCCTGGCAGTTCACTATATAAGGCTTGTGACTTGATTAACTCGGTTAGAACCGAGTATTGGGAAAACTTACTGTCGGCATCGAATCGATCACGGACGAATATATAAGAACCTTTCCAATTAATGGATTGGTTTCTCTTGAAATGAGTCAAAGAGTTTTCTCTGGATGGTTTGCTGCTTTTGATGCTTGGTTTTGATGGATGCTTTTCTGAATGATTTTCGATGAATTGATTCTTTCCCATTTTTATCGATTTTTATTATATTCATTCTTGAGAATTATGAGAGAAAGAAACATAAATGAGATGAATTATTAACCAAACTTTTGGTACCATCGCAGGCGGACGCGTGACTGAAGGCTAATCGCACAAATCTTTTCCTTCATCTCGAAAATTCTCTAATTAGTGAGTGGTGGATTCTCTATGGTGGTTTGACCCGTCTTTGCTACTCCTTCATGCATATCAAATAAATTCTCTTGTTGCCTTGCTACCTCCATTGATCGATAACACGATGCTTATAATGCCACAAGTCAATACCACTAAGATTAGACCCGTCTTCGATACTCCTTCATGCAAATCAAATGAATTCTCTTGTTGCCTTGCTACCTCCGTTGATCGATAACACGATGCTTATAATGCCACAAGTCAATACCACTAAGATTAGACCTTTCAATGGATAGTCAAAATTTTGAATCTAATTCGATTATGTATCCAAAATTTTAGATATTTTTCAAATTTTCGGATATCGAATTCGGATATCAAAATATTTTTGGATAATATCTTTTTTCGGATACAAATTCAGATATTAAGGTATTCAAATTCGTTAATATCCGATCCGACTTTAAATTGCAAATTTTGGATATCGGATACGGATATCCAAAATTTTATATATATTATAGTATAATCTATATGTAATACATATTAATTAATAGATAAAATTAAAGAATTTTATTCTCAACTGACTTTTACATAAATCACTTATAATATAATTTATATATAATAGTATATATACTAATTACAATTTACAATAGGGGAAGAAAGGACTAAAATATGTAGAGCAATTGACTTTGGTTTTCGAATATCCAGATATTAACTAAATTTTTAATATTTCGGATTTTAGATATTCGAATAATAGCATTTGAACTTTTTTAGCTAATCAGATCGAATATTATCTGATATCTGTTAAACTAGATGGATACGAATTCGAAGTGTCAAAAGAAATATCCATTTGGATATCGGAACGGATTCAGATATTACAAAAAAATCGGATACAGATACGGATATTGTCCTATTCGTACTGATAAGCATCCGTTGACACCCCTAACTAAGATGCTAGTGTAATGAACATTGAAATGAATTGATTATGCTGTTAGCACCAATGAATAAATGAAATGCCACATGACCATATGAGAACTGAAAAATTGTGATGAACGTTATATTGTAACGAATTGATGCAATATGAATTGATGAGAAAAATAATAGAAATAGAATAATCATTATGATGCGAAGAATGAGAATGAATATGTTGCCTATTTACTTTCAAGTAAATTTTACCATGCACATTATTCTTATCGAGTCATACATACATTCACATGGTCATGGACAAATCGTGCATAATGAATTATTTCCTCGAACGATATCTGGGTCACTGGCACCGATTCAGCCTAGGTGGAAATACAGCATGCTTTGGGGCACGAGGTATCAGGACATTCATTCACGCTTGCAACCTGTTTTGAGTGGTGCGTCACATACCCTTCGAAGTCCTATATGGTAAGTCCTAAATGGTGAATTAACCATAGTGATCGTGTTGTAAGGATGCATGCTAATCAATGACTTATGCAGGGGTGTTAAGTATTATTATTATTATTATTATCTTGCATCTTATACAGGAAGGCTGGAATCGACTGATTGTAAAGTAAGTGATTATTTTTATAAATTATCATTTTGTCTCATTATACAATACCATGAATTGCTAGTCCCAAATAAATATGCTTTTAAAATACTTGCCATTAATATCAGAAATGTTGGTTTAGTTGAGTGGGTCAAAAGGGCCTCACCAGCGTATTTTTATAATGTGTTGATCCCCTCCTCCATAGGTACTGGAGAGGGTATAAGTGCACGTGAGAGATAAGGCTTTTGGTTATTGTTATTTTCAAGTTATTTTTAAATAAAGAGATGCACATAGTATTACAGAGTTTTCAAGATTTGCTTCTTTGATTTTTAATATAATAAAGGGACATAATGTATAGAACGGGATGTTATTTCATGATAGCATATCAATCATTTTCTTTTCATGAATCAATGTAAGCCAGAATAGCATTTCAAATACTAAAAAAGTTGTACCTGCGGCTATTATCAATAAAATAATTTATTTTATCCTATAATGTCTATTCAATATTTCTACAATGTCGCTGTGTTTCAAAAATTTCAAAATGACACAAATATACACGTACTTGTCTTGTACAAGTGGAACACCAGACTTGTACGACATCACATCCAGCGAGGACGATTGATTCATTATAGTCAAAGTAAGGACGAACGATTTACGGAATCGGGCGTGACAAATTGGTATCAGAGCACGGTTTCAATTCCTCGGATTTCAAAAATATTTTCAAATAGAAGTTTTAATGTAACTTTTCTTGATTGATGGTGTCGATAGTGCTGGCATAAAATAATGTTCCATACAGTAAGCAATTAAATATTTTATGAGTACTAATGGAACTATTTTTGTTGTAGAACTATAAGGGTGATAGCTCAAGACGACCTCATCGTCTGACCCGATGAAAAAATTATTGAAACTAATGGAAGCTCAAAGAAAGCATAGCGTAGCTCAACATCGCCAACTTCAAGAGCAACTTCAATACCAGTTTCAGGAGCAACTGGATGCGCTGCAAAAGCAGGTGGACAATTTGACTCAAATTGTCACTGTGTTGTCGGCCGATCATAATATTTCTGCAGCAGTTGCAGCAACTGATATTGTGGCAATGATGATAGACAAATCTAAAATACTAATACGAAAGAGGTCAAACTTCAAATTCTCGGAGTTTAAGAGTTGTAACCAGCCTGAGTTCAACGAAAGGGCAGAACCAGATGAGGTGATGGGTTTTCTGACCACATTGGAGGTCTACTTTCGAATGCTAGATGTACAAGACAGTAAACGAGGAGAAGATACCGCTGTACAGCTTCGCCTCAAGGACAAAGAATGGTGGAACTCTCAGATATATCACTTTGCGGTTACAGTTCTGATATGAAAATACCATGGAAAACTTTTAAGCAGGCTTTTATCGCACAGTTCATCCCTCCTGATTTCCGTTGAAGAAAAGAGAAGGAGTTCGTAGTGCTCCAACAAGGCAATATGTTAGTAGATGACTACGAGACTGAATTTCTGAAAAGAGTTGCATTTGCTGGGTATATGGCACCAAATGACAACGTCAAGCGGGAAAGATTCGTACAAGGATTGAATGTGGGCCTATAACACAATGTTCTGAGTCAAAATTATACTTCTTGCAAAAAGTCGTTCGAGATATCTCTTGAGATGGAGAAGTTCAATCAGTCAGTGGGTCGTTGGACAACATAGAGCAATCAGGCCAACAATCATAAATGACCTTTGGTTGCTGGAAGGAATAACGCACCCAAGCGTCATAATACAGGTGACAATAGAGGGCCTCAGCACTTGCCACGTTGTAATATATATCACCAATTTGTGCACCGAGCAGAAGATTGCCGTGGTGGGTGTTTCAAATGTGGGGGTATAGTCCATAGGGTAGCTGAATGAAGAGTCAAGAGAGAGAATCAGTATCCTCCTCGTGGACAACATAACAATCAGAATCGTAGCCAAGCACCACTAGCTTTATCAGCCCCAACTGGAAATGCACCGAATCAACAACAAGGTGTGCAAGAAAGGGTTTATGCTTTGAGTTAGGCAGAAGCTCTTGCCTTAGAGAATGTGATAACATGTATGCTACTGTACAAAGGTATACCTGCCCGGGTGTTATTCGATTCTAGTGCTACTTATTGTTTTATATCGTCTGATTTTGCAACAAAAAATAAATTATGTATGACTCTATTAAAGATGGTTCTTTGTGTTAGCACTCCTTCGAGAGTAGATATTCTTGAAAGTTTGATTTATAGGGATGATTACATCAGTGTTGGAGGCAAGTCCCTATCGTTGGATGCTATAGTACTCGACATCAAAGAGTACGACATTATCTTAGGGATGGATTAGGTCAGTACTTGTTATACGACGATGGACTATATAGAGAAGAGAGTTGTGTTTTGTCTACCCGGAGAAACAGAGTTATCTTACTCATGCAGCTTGACGTCCAAGGAAGCGTTACTGATATCGGCAGTTACGACAAGACACATGTTATATTAAGGGTGTGAAGTTTACCTCGCTTCTGTTCGGGACACTCGAATAAAGGGTGCATACTCAGATCAAACAGAAGTCGTGGCAAAATTCCTCGATGTGTTCCCAGATGAGATACCTGGAATGCCTCCATACAGAGAGATTGAGTTTACGATTGACACTTTTTTGGATACTCGTCCGATATCGAAGGTGCCATATAAGATAGCCCCGATAGAATTGAAGGAATTAAAGTGCATCTACAGGAGTTACTGGAACATGGATACATTCGCCCGAGGGTATCATCATTGGGATATCTGGTTGTCACGACCCGTACCCGATGTAAGGGTACGAGAACGTGGGTACGTCCAACCTATGCTACAGCATCGACGGTAGAAGCTGTCTAGGTCAACAATACTAAGTAATACATCTCACCCAATAGTATATTAAACCTGTCAATAATATCTCAACACCATACGGAGGACAAGATATTTAATAATAATATTTAATCATAATATTTATAGAAAAATGCACCTTGACTAAATATATCAACTTATTGGCTTGATAGGCCAACTTGTCAATTAAATCAAAACTAAATAAATATAAAACTAATATATTTAAATTCTAAAATAAATCTAACTAATTTGATAAATAATAGGAATTGATGTCAAAATTATATAATAAGGATAACATGCTATATATCGGTACAACTAGTCAACAACCGTAATAACACTTATACCATCAATGCTACTATATATGATACCATGTTATTTTAGAAAAATAATGTTTAAATACCCAAAATATATACTTTTATTTCTGAAAAAATAAACATTAATTTCTGAATATATTTTATACATAAATATTTTAGGAAAAATAAGTCCAACACAAACTAGCTCAAAAATCATGCAATTATGCCATACGGGGTTCCAATTTGGAAATCTAATCGACATAAAAATATAAAAAATGTATATCATGGAAATAATCAAAATAAATTATAGAAAATATAATTTTCCATCTCAATTAATTAGATATAAATCATATTAAACTCTTATGAAGTTTAGAGATCAAGTAGTCGGTTTACTGTAGACTTTTCAGTATTTGAAAAACTAGTATCACGGAAACGATGCCATAAATGCATGAAATACTTATTAATATGAACCAAAGACATTACTAGATGATTAAGTGTGATGTTAGAGATATTACCAATGATTTATTCGAGATCAAACGAGTTCAAAAGTTGTCGGAAAGATCCTCGCACCGAAATTGGTCAGACCTGGACCAACTTTAGTGCAACCTATGCCACGGCCAAACCGTGTGAGTTAGAAATTGGACATCAAAGTATACACATAGTGCTATCTATTAGTTTCGGTTTTAGGAGAAATAGACGAGAAAACTATATGAAACGCATCGGAGAAAATGACCAACCTGCTGGTTCGCACAAAATTATGCTGTTGGAATTGGCTGACTTGTAGGAGGTTTTGGTGTACTACAAATGGTTGTGGATGTGTGAGGATTTTATAGGATTGTAGGGTCATATTATCTTCACAACGATTATATGTGGAGCATCACGGGAGGTCTGGAAGGGGTCGAAAATGTCGTTACGCCTCAAGGTGTCTCCAGTGGCCTAGGCTGAATGTAGTTTTGGGATTTACAAGGTGGGAAGTAGGGGTGGTTGTTTTTAGGAGTTTAATATATAAGGTTTTTGCCTCACATAAGTTAATATTAATATGGAGAAGGTTTGGATTGATTTGGTGGACATTTGGTCAACCAATCAACTAATTTGGCAAGGTGGGTTAGTAGATTTTCATATTTGGAAAGGTGGAAGATTGAGTCAAAGATGCATGAATCTAATATATATGGGCTGCTATTAAATATCCAAAAATTAAATAAATATATCTCTAATTGATTTTGGCAATCCTAGATAGGCTCCACTAAGTTAGGTAGTCTAGGTTTTGGTCCAAACAATTATTCGAATTGAATTGAAAACCAAAAATACTATAAATGGATCTCATGTGTCATTTGAAAATAAGTAGCACATGGGAACTCAATTGAGTGGGACACCATTAGCATGTGTGTAGTAGGCTCAAAATATATCAAAATTATATAATGGATCATTTAGGTTGGATCGATGCCGTGTTCCGAAATTAAGTTGGAAGTTGGGTCAAGCTTTACGGTAGATAGCAAATTAGTCTAAGTTGCCCCGAAAGTTGTGCGACGAAAATAGAATGCAAGGGAACATGTTTGAGTGGAACATGATATATCAAAATGAAGATAAACTTGTCTAGATCAAAAAAACATGAAGGACGTTTCTAGAGATCGGCATATCATGTGCTCCAAAAAGAAAAGCTACAGAAAAATGTATTTAATGATCAAAATATTAGCATAAAAAATCTCTATTAATAACTGTATTAGTTAAAATAGTAAAAATAAATTAAAAAAATAACTCTAAAAATCTAGGGGACTTACAGTACACCTCAACCCAATAGGACTGGCTATCCATAATAACACAATAGTACGACTCAATCATACGGATAACATATGATCGGCAATCCACAATATCACAATATGGTGTCAATATATAAGTGTAACTCCCCAGTCCCAAAATACTTAGGACTAAGCACGTAGACATGCCAGCTGCATACATACGAAGTATACTCCAATATGTGAAATCCTCGTATGTATGCATAAGCTGTAAAAATGAAGTAAACTATGACAACTAATCTCATCCACAATAAGAAAATAAATGTATAACAAAAATACTCTAAAAATAAATGGAAAACAACGCATAGTGAGAACAGAACTGACGTACAAATGAGAAACGGCAAACTACACAAAGTGACAACTGCGTATAAATGAGAAATGGAAAACTATGCACAGTGAGAACTCATCGTCCCAAACATTAAGTTCAGCCATTGATTTTTCAAGAAACTAGGACACAAAATGTGACGAAACAAAAGCCAAAACTGTATGAAATCTAATTATCTACAACATAGAACAACTAGTTTTCAAAAGCAACAAGTTTTGATAGACCATATTCAAAAAGAACCTATAAAATCCTATTTTTGTAAACTTAGATCTACTCTAAAATACTTATCAGACCCCATAATACCAAGTACTAAACGTATAGAGAATGCAAAGGTGCATAACATAAACAAAAAATATGTGAAAAAATCAAGAAAATAAAGTGAGCAATGTAGTCTCTCCATTAGTGCAAGTTGTACTTACCTAGGATTGGTTGAGGGAAATAAAGAGGAATGAATCTGGAGAGAGAAAAAGGGAATATATATAGAAGATGGGGGTGGGTGGCTCCACTAAATCCTAACCCTAATCCAATGTCTTACCCAAGTCAAGTCTAAATGTCAAGCCACATGATCATAAGCAATTAAAACAAAACAAATAATCATGTACCCGAATAATGTGGAAAAATATGTATACAGGGAACATGGAGTGACAACTAACTACTGTTTTATAGTCGTTAGTATATATTTGGAACTACGTTCAATGAATTGTACTCATTCCATTCTGACTGGGTAAAAATTTTAGGTGACTACGATGAGGACGGATACCCTACTCTTTTTGGTCCATATGAAGATCTTGTAGCTATGCTTGACCTTGCACTTCAGGAAGATCAAGGGGAAGTAGCAGCACATGACCCAGCTGCAACTTCTTAATTAGATTAGATTTAGTTTCGGGACCGAATTCATCTCCAGATGTAGTTGACTATTTGACATTTGACTCTATATCCAGTTTCTGGAGTTTATTATTTTTATGGATTAGTGATTATTCATTCTTTTTATTATATCCCATCATGCGGCTACCTTCTTAGAGTTGTGATTGAGTATTATTTGGTTATACATTATTCTTTTCCCTAGTGGAGTTGAGTTTATTGTGTGGACTGTCCATCATATTAATATTATGCAGCAGTCTACCGTCGATACTGCGATGTAGACTGGGCATGTGCATGACTCATGCCTAAATTTTGGGTATGGGTCATGACACTCCTTCAATTCCTTTAAATCCTTTGGGTTAATTACATAAACATTTTGTGACACTAGTGCTGCTCCTGGCACTAAGTTAAAGTGAACTCAATCTCTCTATCTAGTAGCAATCTTTATAAATCATCCAAACATACATCCAATAACTCTGTAAGATGGGTATTTCTTTTCTTATACCAATGCTCCATAGTTCATTCCTCCATCCGATTCTGCAGCTCCTCTAGCAACACTAACTCTCGGTTCTCTTGGACGACTAAATAACAACCACTGCGACAGTCAATAACTGCATGGTGCTCACTCAACAAATATATTCCAGGGACTATGTTTAAACTCAAAAGTGGCATTATGAGTAGACTTGTCCGTAATTCTCTGCCTCATTCAGATATAGGACAATCATTGTTAACATCATTGATTAGAACTACTCTTCCATTAGTCACGATCTTGCAACTCTTCTTAGTATGTTTTGAAGCTATGCTATGGTTTAGCATAAACTCTAATGATATGAAACTATGAGACGCTTTATAATCAAACAAAACTATGGCAAGAAGAGAATATAGTAGGATAGAACCTATGATCATGTCCCTTGTTACCTTAGCTATAACCACCACAAACCCAAACTCGTCATTATTGATTAGTGTTTTTATTTTGCCTAATTATTTCAGTTGCTAATTAAATTATTAATTAACTATTTTAATTAGTTGGCATGTAGAAAATATCCTAGTTTTGTTCTTTCCTAAAGAGAGCTTATATAAGTTTCTAGAACAATCCTTTCTTTAATAACCTTGATTCCATTTGTATCCACAGAGGAAGAGAGAGAGTGTGGCAGCCCAAAAACTCTTGCCACCCCTTTCTTCTCCACCAAAACCCTAATTTCTATGTTCCTTATTCAAATCCAACCATAGTTCCTCTATTTCCACCCACTCTTCTCCCTGTTCTAAACCTTACCATGGAGATGCACTAGGGGAGCTCACAAATCCGTGGAGAAGCATAGAAGTTCTTTTCTCAACAAATTTTGTGGGTTTGATCATCAATAGAGTCCATCTCTAGTAGGTAATGACCTAAACTCTTAATCTCTTAGTTGTATGGCTATTAAGAACAAGCTCACCTTGTGTTAGTGTGTTTTTCTTGTGGAGGATTTAGAGTATAGATATGTATGAACTATTTAAAAATCTATAGAACCTAGGCCCAGTTTAGATAGAAATATATGTATATTTGAATAATACTTGAGGGGTGTTTGTATTAATGTCTAGCTGCTGCCTATAGCAGTATGTACGTACCATGGTTAGTATAGTTGAAAATATGTGTCCAATGACGAATATGGATCGGAATATATGGATTTAGAGATTATTTAATGTAAATTTGTGTAGGCATGTATCAGTGGACGGTAGTATTAAAACACCAGTAGATAGAGTGTAGTCCGGGAAGAATAGCAGTCATGTGTACGTGGGAGTACAAAGGGTGTCTAGTGTCCAGCAGTTGGTATATTGACATGGAAGTGTGAAACAATTGGGGTGTTTACTTGTGTAGGTGAGAACTGCAGTTGGTAAACTGCCACAGATTAAAGCAGCTTGTGCATAACTCTGAAGCAACTGCATGAACCTGTGTCACCTATGTATGTGTTAATCAGTGAGCATAGTTGTGTAAAGTTAGTTGTGTTTCAGTATGAAATTGTAGTCTATGTAATTTAAGGTATCATGTAATGTATCTTGGTTAAGGACGTGTTTCGCATAGTATAGGAATCTCCAGTTGCATTCATTGCAGTGACATATAGTTGTTGTCCAACCAATAGTGTACTTGTGTGTGAGAGAGTAGTGGTGAGTAATCAGTGGCATAGAGTTAGATAGGTTGATGTGTCAGTAGGAAACCTTGTGTGCAGAAGCTTCCAAAGTCTGCGTGCAGCATCTTAATGCAGTTGACTAGTGAAGTGGAAAAAGACTTGTTGTCTTGCAGGGTGCAGTACCTAGTGTGCAAACATGTTCACAATAGTTAGTATAAACTGCAACATCAAGAGAAGCATGTGTATCAAGCAATGCAGGACCTATCATCTGTGCACTAACTGCATAATTCAGATGTGTGTATCCACTAGTAGGAAAAATATGTGAGAATTGAGTGTGTTCACGTCAAGAGTGTATGTATGTCTGTCCCTATGCCTGCAGATTGTAGATTAGCAGTTAATAGTTAGTCGGTAGCAGTTAGCAGCTAGCTTATTATGCAGGAGCAACAACAGGCCAGGATAGTAGCATTAGGTAGCAGGGGGTGTATAGGAATCTAGTAGGTTGCAGCAGCAGTTTACCTACAGAAGGTTTTGCAACTGCAGGGCTAAGGATAAGAGTGTGTAGTAGTAGGCTAGGTAACATAACTAATAGTCAGTTTAGTACTACAATCTAGTTGAGAGTGCAGCAAATTAAGAAGATGAGAAGATCTACAGGAAGTAATAAGGGTAGCAAAGCAACTGCAAGAAGGAGTTAGTAGCATATAGACAATAGTGAGGTGAGACTGCAATATATTAGAAAGGGGTTCCTGTGTATATGTGCAGTAGCATAGCAGTTGCTGCAGGTAAGTAGGAAAACTTTGAGGGTACAAGTATCTGTAGGTAATTGCCAAGGATTTGGAACATGTGTGTTATATATATATGTATTAATATATAGAGATTAGATACATTCCTAGTCACTAATCCTTGAAGGATATATATATATATATATATATATATATATATATATATATATATATATATATATATATATATATATATATATTTTAGAGTGTGGGTGTACCCTGGATGGATATTCTATATGAGGGTATCTTAATAACTAGAGGTAGGTTATATATAAATATAAATGTATGTATGTATATTAGATATCCTACCTCTAGTTATTAAGATACCCTCATATAGAATATCCTTCTTCGGTACACCCATACTCTATAATACTAACTCTCTATGATACACACGTGGGTAGTATCACATAATGCCTACCATTTTAGATTACCTACTTACCTCTATTTGCTGTCTAACCTGATACCCCTTGCCCAAATACATACACCTATATATAGGTATCCTAGGATATACATACCCATTACTTGATACTAAACCCTAACTATACGTGACACTTGGTATCTTGATACCAACTTACTTGGACACTAACTCAACACGTGACACTTGCACATACGCTCATGGTTACTTGATACTTACCTATACACTCTAGGATATACTAGATATCCCTTACTACAATCTAGACTCTGCATACTATAGAAGTTAGTGCACTATATTATTGCAATTGTACCAATGACTGTTGTAGATATTGCTTTGCACACAGATCTATGTGCTACAACCATACCTGCTGCACACTAGCAGTTACAAAACTGTTTATCAAGTAGCTGCTTCCTTTCTATAACACACACACACACAGGCTGATACCTATACTGCATGTAGTTCGTTAATCTACACTGGCTTAGTGTTCTGATGGTTATTCACTTACACACACTCATACTTAACTGTGACTCATACATACATACTTGCGCAGTTTGCTACTGCCCTTGTATTTCTCTGCAGTTAGTGTAGTGTCATGCTCCTGGCAGTTCACTATGTAAGGCTTGTGGCTTGATTAACTCGGTCAGAATCGAGTATTGGGAAAACTTACCATCGACATCAGAATCGAATCGATCATGGACGAATATATAAGAACCTTTCCAATTAATGGATTGGTTTCTCTTGAAATTGGTCAAAGAGTTTTCTCTGGATGTTTTGCTGCATTTGATGGTTGATTTTGATGGATGCTTTTCTGAATAGTTTTCGATGATTCGATTCTTGCCCATTTTTATTGATTTTTATTGTATCATTCTTTAGAATTATGGGAGAAAGAAACATAAATGAGATGAAGTATTAACCAAACTTTTGGTGACATCGCAGGCGAACGCATGAATGAAGGCTAATCGCACAAATGTTCCCCTTCCTCTCGATAATTCTCTAATTGGTGAGTGGTGGATTCTCTATGGTGGTATGACCCATCTTCGCTACTCGTTCATGCAAATCAAATGAATTCTCTTGTTGCCTTGCTACCTCCGTTGATCGATAACACGATGCTTATAATGCTACAAGTCAATATCACTAAGATTAGACCTTTCAATGGATAGTTGAAAATTTGAATCCGATTCGATTATGTATCCAAAATTTTAGATATTTTTCAAAATTTCGGATGTCGAATTCGATATCAAAATATTTTTGGATAATATCTTTTTTCGGATACGAATTCAAATATTAAGGTATTCGAATTCGTTAATATTCGATCCGACTTTAAATTGCAAATTTCAGATGTCGAATTCGGATATCTAAAATTTTATATATATTATAGTATAATTTATATGTAATATGTATTAATTAATAGATAAAATTAAAGGATTTTATTCTCAACTGACTTTTACATAAATCACTTATAATATAATTTATATATAATATTATATATACTAATTACAATTTACAACAGGGGAGAAAGGACTAAAATACGTAGAGCAATTGACTTTGGTTTTCGGATATTCAGATATTAACTAAATTTTTAATATTTTGGATTTTGGATATTCGAATAATAGCATTCGAACTTTTTTTGCTAATCGGATCAGATATTATCTGATATCCATTAAAATAGATGGATACGAATTCGAAGTGTCAAAAGAAATATCCGTTTGGATATCGGATCGGATTCAGATATTACAAAAAAAAATTGGATGCGGATATGGATATTGTCCTGTCCGTACCGATAAGCATCCGTTGATACCCCTAACTAAGATGCTAGTGTAATGAACATTGAAATGAATTGATTATGCTGTTAGCACCAATGAATAAATGAAATGCCACATGACCCTGTGATAACTGAAATGATATGTTGAAGGTTATATTGTAACGAATTGATGCAATATGAATTGATGAGAAAAATGCTAGGAATAGAATAATCATTATGATGCGAAGAATGAGAATGAATATGTTGCCTATTTACTTTCAAGTAAATTTTACCATGCACACTATTCTTATCGAGTCAGACCTACATTCGCATGGTCATGGACAACTCGTGCATAATGAATTATTTCCTCGAACGGTATCCTGGTCACTAGGACCGATTCAGCCTAGGAGGAAATACAGCATGCTTTGGTGGTACGAGGTATCAGGACATTCATTTATGCTTGCAACCTATTTTGAGTGGTGCATCGCATACCCTTCGAAGTCCTATATGGCAAGTCCTAAATGGTGAATTAACCCTAGTGATCGTGTTGTAAGGATGCATGCTAATCAATGTCTTATGCAGGGGTGGTAAGTATTTTTATTATTATCCTGTATCTTATACAGGAAGGCTGGAATCGGCCGATCGTAAAGTAAATGATTATTTTTATAAATTATCATGCTGTCTCATTATATATTACTGTGAATTGTGAGTCCCAAATAAATATGCTTTTAAAATACTTGCCATTAATATCAGAAATGCTGGTTTAGTTGAGTGGGTCAAAAGGGACTCACCAACGCATTTTTATAATGTGTTGACCCCCTCCTCCGCAGGTACTAGAGAAGGTACAAGCGAACATGAGAGATAAGGCTTTTGGTTATTGTTATTTTCAAGTTATTTTTAAATAAAAATGCATAAAGTATTATGGAGTTTTCAAGATTTGCTTCTTTGATTTTTAATGTAATAAAAGGACATAATGTATAGAACGGGATGTTATTTCATGACAGCATATCAATCATTTTCTTTTTATGAATCAATGTAAGCCGGAATAGCATTTCAAATACTGAGAAAAGTTGTACCTGCGGCTATTATCAATAAAATAATTTATTTTATCCTATAGTGTCTATTCAATATTTCTACAATGTGGCTGTGTTTTGAAAATTTCAAAATGACACAAATATACACATACTTGTCTTGTACAAGTGGAACACCAGACTTGTATGACATCACATCCAGCGAGGATGATTGATTCATTATAGTCAAAGTGAGGACGAATGATTTACGGAATGGGGCATGACAAATTGGTATCAGAGCACGATTTCAAATCCTCAGATTTTAAAAAGGTTTTCAAATGGAAGTTTTAATATAAATTTTCTCAAATGATGGTGTCGATAGTGCTGGCATAAAATAAAGTTCCATACAGTAAGCCAATAAATATTTTATGAGTACTAATAGAACTATTTTTGTTGTAGAATGATAAAGGTGATAGCTCAAGACGACCTCATCGTTTGACCCGATAAAAAAATTACTGAAACTATCGGAAGCTCAAAGAAAGCATAGCGTGGCTCAACATCGCCAACTTCAAGAGCAACTTTAATACCATTTACAGGAGCAACTGAATGCTCAGCAAAAGCAGGTAGACAATTTGACTCAGATTGTGACTATCTTGTCGGTCGATCAAAATATTTCTGCAGCAATCGCAACAACCGATATTGTAGCAATGACGATAGACAAATCTGAAACAATGCTACAAAAGAGGTCAAACTTCAAATTCTTTTAGTTTAAGAGTTGTAACCCACCTGAGTTCAACGAAAGGGCAGAACCGGATGAGGTGATGGGTTTCCTCAACACATTTGAGGGCTACTTCCAAATCCTTGATGTACAAGACAATAAGCGGTAGAAGATACCGCTGTACAGCTTCGCCTCAAGGACCAAGAATGGTGGAACTCTCTGAGCGAGCACTTTGTGGTAACAGTTCTGATATGAAAATACCATAGAAAACTTTTAAGCAGGCTTTTATTACACAGTTCATCCCTCCTGATGTCCGTCGAAGAAAAGAGAAGGAGTTCGTAGTGCTCCAACAAGGCAATATGTTAGTAGATGACTATGAGACTGAATTCCTGAAAAGAGTTGCATTTGCTGGGTTTATGGTGCCAAATGACAACGTCAGCGGCAAAGATTCGTACAAGGATTGAATGAGGGCCTATAACACAACGTTCTGAATCGAAATTGTACTTCTTGCAGAGAGGCGTACGAGATAGCTCTTGAGATGGAGAAGTTCCATCAGTCAGTGGGTCGCTGGACAACATAGAGCAATCAGGCCAACAATCATAAACGACCTTAGGTTGCTGGAAGGAATAATGCACCCAAGCGTCATACTATAGGTAACAATAAAGGGCCTCAGCAGTTGCCACGTTGTAATAAATGTCACCAATTTGTACACCGAGTAGAAGATTGCTGTGGTAGGTGTTTCAAATATAGGGGTATAGGTCGTAGGGCAGCTGAATGCAGAGTCAAGAGAGGGAATCAGTATCCTCCTCGTGGACAACATAACAATCAAAATCGTGGCCAAGCGCTACTAGCTTTAACAGCCCCAACTGGGAATGCACCGAATCAACAACAAGGTGTGCAAGGAAGGGTTTATGCTTTGACTTAGGCAAAGCTCTTGCCTTAGAGAATGTGATAACATGTATGCTACTGTACAAAGGTATACCTGCCCGGGTTTTATTTGATTCTAGTGCTACACATTATTTTATATCGTCTGAGTTTGCATCGAAAAATAAATTATGTATGACTCTATTAAAGATGGCTCTTTGTGTTAGCACTCCTTCGGGAGTAGATATGCTTGCAAGTTTGATTTATAGGGATGATTACATCCGTGTTGGAGGCAAGTCCCTATCTTTGGATGCTATAGTACTCGACATCAAAGAGTGCAACATTATCTTGTGGATGGATTAGGTCAGTGCTTTTTTATGCGACGATGGACTATACAGAGAAGAGAGTTGTATTTTGCCTACCCGGAGAAACAGAGTTATCTTACTCATGCAGCTTGACATCCAAGGATGCGATGGTGATATCGACAGTTATGACAAGGCACATGTTATATTCAGGGTGTGAAGGGTACCTCGCTTCTGTTTGGGACACTCGAATAAAGGGAGCAAACTCAGATCAAACAGAAGTCGTGGCAGAATTCCTCGATGTGTTTCCAGACGAGATACCTGTAATGCCTCCAGACAAAGAGATTGAGTTTACGATTGACACTTTTTTGGATACTCGCACGATATCGAAGGTGCCATATAAGATAGCTCCTATAGAATTGAAGGAATTAAAGAACAACTACAGGAGTTACTGGAACATGGATACATTCGCCCAAGTGTATCACCGTTAGAAGATCTAGTTGTCACGACCCGCACCCGATGTAAGGGCACGAGAACGTGGGTACGTCCAGCCTATGCCACATCATCGATGGTAGAAGCTGTCTAGGTCAACAATACTAAGTAATACATCTCACCCAATAGTATATGAAACCTGTCAATGATATCTCTACTCCATAAGGAGGACAAGATAACAATAATCATACTCAATCACAAATAACTATAAGGAAGATAAACAGTACGATAATGACATAAACGATATGATATGATAATCTAAGAGAAGCCTAGATGCAAACATAATCCAAATCATATCCAAGTGTCTAAGAGTCTAAGTATATAACATAGTCATAGTCTTAGAAATAATAACATCTCGAAGTCAGAAGCTGGAGACAAATTCAGTACTAATAGCTAATTTGAATGAGTTGCTACTAGTGTCTCGTCTACTGCTCTACCTCCTCGTGGGTCTCCTGCAGCTAGCTTTCATCTACACCTGGTCCACAATAGGTAGGACAGAAGTCCTCAAGATCCTTTGAAAAATATTATCCAGTCAGGATTGCAGTGATGTACATAACTCTAACAATAGTTCCAAATATATGATAAATGGTGTAAAATAGTAAAAGTGAGTGTAAAACATGATGAGAATATAGAACTGTATCATAATAATCTAACATATCATGCAATAAGAATAAAAAAAGTAGAGAAAATAAGGAGTATCGCTATGAATATAAAATATGCAGGAAAGAACTGAACTATCTATGTGTTTTACATCATCATTTCTAACAAGTGTTCAATCATTAACAATATCCACAATAGTATGGCTCAATCATATAGGTAACATATGATTGGCTATCCATAATATCATAATAGTGTGGCTCAATCCATGTTGGATTGGCTATCCAAATAGCACAATAGTACGACTCAACCATACGGGTAACGTATGGTCAGCTATCCACAATATCACAATAGTTGACTCAATCCAATAGGATTGAATATTCACAATAGCACAATAGTACGGCTCAACCATACGGGTAACGTATGATCGGCTATCCACAATAGCACAATAGTACAACTCAATCCAATAGGATTGGCTATCCATAATAGCATAATAGTATGGTTCAATCATATGGTTAATGTGTGATTGGCTATCCATAATAGTATATGTCATGCTCCAGTCCCAAAAGACGTTGGACTAGAAATGCAAGCATGCTAGCTAATACGATCTACAATAAGTTTCTAATTTAATAAACTTGCGCTAGATGTAATGCGTTGAAGAAGTGTACTAAACCTATGCTATCAAAACTATATCTCAATCCACATATAAGTAAATAATGTAAGAATGAACGATATATAATATAGTCGATCACCCTATAATACACATGTTCGAGCAAACTGGAGAACAAAGATAAGTTTGCAAAGCTAGGCTAGTAAGCAGAGTATATGATGATAAGAAATATATAAAACACCGAAGAATGATGAAATAATACTACAAGCAGTACCTGAAGTATGAAGACACAAACATACCATCCATCTATCTATCTATAAGTGCTCCGTAATAATCTGGAGAGATCACCAGGTCCTCCGAGGGACGTAACAAGATACGGAAGAAACATGCCATAATATGAACTGAATAAATATAAACATAAAATTAAAAGCTCGAATCACAACACGGTCCAGTATCCCGCCATCAAAGTAGTGAACCACCCCTACAATCAGACAAGGACAAGGGATGGCAAACTATTATGGGACAAGACACTATCCCATGCCATAATACGAATTGAATAAATAATCTGAACCACCACATGGTCTACTATTTTATCGTCGAAACAATGAACCACGCCCACAACCAAACAAGGACAAGGTATGGCCCACTATTTCGGTACAAGACATTGTCCCATGCTATGGTCAGGAATAAGTATAGCATCTTATCGTACTATGTTAATGCATGTTGAAAACGATGTTGGGTGTATGGATAGGTGATAAGTATATAGCACCGAATCACAGGCCAGTGTCTGATCACGAGCCGATGTTATGAACTATAAGCTATGAGCTAAATAGGCAAATATAAAACTATGCGGCTCATGAATCTGTAATCTCTTCCAAGATTAGATAGTCTAAAGGGGTTACCCTATACGCCTACTGGTAGTCTTCTCCGTCCATGAATGGTACAAGTCTTATTCATGACTCGAATAACCCACATCTCAATGCGAATCACTAAACTAGACATAATCTAAATTTTACATGCACCGAAATGCTAACCGCTTACAATGGTAGCTAGCCCAATGCTGAAGCTCGTGCCAACACAATGAACCCTCACTCATGATTTCGTGTAATGTTACGTTCCATGGCATGAAAGTTACTCAACTTTTGAGAAACGTCTTCTACACAACTCAACTAAGTCACACACACCTATCATACCGATGCCATCACCGATATCACCCAAGTCATACTCGGGCGTACACTACTATAACTACTAACAACAGAAAAGAATAACAAATATAAATATTTAAACATAATAATTGATGGCAAGTATCTTGCCTGAAATTTTGGACGAAAAGTAAATCCTTGTCCAGCTCCAACTGTAGTCGAATGATCACGAACTCCTAAAATATAAATGAACTAAAATAAATACTAATTCTAAGATAACATATCTATCATAAATATACATACTATATATAGATACTAGTATATATACTAGCTAACTAGTTTACAACTACATATATACATCCTCTACGTGAAGTATCATGCAACATAAAAATAATACTTCATAATATAAAAATATTCATTTTAAATTCTAAAATTATAATATAAATATTTCTGTAAAATTATCTAAATTTAATACAACCATCATATATATACATATTTATGTAACAAGTAAATATATACATATTCTAGCTATTCTACATACACATGTGATGATGCTATTAGATAAAATAGTATTTGTATGGACTAAAAATTGTAATTATAAATTTTGGAATATTTCCTAAAGATATTTAATAATAATATTTAATCATAATATTTATAGAAAAATGCACTTTGACTAAATATATCAACTTGCTGGCTTGATAGGCCAACTTGTCAATTATAAAACTAATATATTTAAACTCTAAAATAAATCTAACTAGTTTGATAAATAATAGGAATTGATTTAAAAATTATATAATAAGGATCACATGTTATATATAGGTACAACTAGTCAACAACCGTAAATAACACTTAACCATATATACCATCAATGCTACTATATATGGTAACATGTTATTTTAAGAAAATAATGTTTAAATCCCCAAAATATATAATTTTATTTATGAAAAAATAAACATTAATTTCTGAATATATTTTATACATAAATATTTTAGGAAAAATAAGTCCAACACAAACTAGTTCAAAAATCACGCAACTATGCCATACGGGGTTCCAATTTGGAAAGCGAATCGACATAAAATATAGAAAATATATATTAAGAAAATAATCAAAATAAATTATAGAAAATATAATTTTACATCTCAATTAATCAGATATAAATCATATTAAACTCTTATGAAGTTTAGAGATCAAGTAGTCGGGTTACGGTAGACTTTTCAGTATTTGAAAAACTAGTATCATGGAAACGATGCCATAAATGCATGAAATACTTACAAATATGAAGAAAAAACATTACTAGATGATTAATTGTGATGTTAGAGACATTACCAATGACTTGTTCGAGATCAAACGAGTTTAAAATTTGCCGGAAAGATCCTCGCACCAAAATTGGTCAAACCTGAACCAACTTTAGTGCAACGGATGCCACGGCCGAACCATGTGAGTTAGCAATTGGACATAAAAGTAGACATATAGTGCTATCTATTAGTTTTGGTTTTAGGAGAAATAGATCAGAAAAGTAGATGAAACCTATCGGAGAAAATGACCAACCTGCTAGTTCGTACAAAATTATGCTGCTGGAAATGGCTAACTTGTAGGATTTTTTTGGTGTACTAGAAATGGTTGTGGATGTGTGAAGATTTGATAGGATAGTAGGGTCACATTAGCTTCACAACGAATATACGTGGAGCATCACGGGAGGTCGAAAAGGGGTCGAAAATTTCGTTACGCCTCAAGGTGTCTCCGGTGGCCTAGGCGGAATGTAGTTTCGGGATTTGCAAGGTGGAAAGTAGGGATGGCTGTTTTTAGTAGTTTAATATATAAGGTTTTTGCCTCACATAAGTTAGTATTAATATGGAGAAGGTTTGGATTGATTTGGTGGATATTTGGTCAACCAATCAACTAATATGACAAGGTGGGTTAGTAGATTTTCATATTTGGAAAGGTGAAATATTGAGTCAAGGATGCATGAATTTAATATATATGGGCTGCTATGACATATCCAAAAATTAAATAAATATATCTCTAATTGATTTTAGCAATCCTAGATAGGCTCCACTAAGTTAGGTAGTCTAGGTTTTGGTCCAAACAATTATTCGAATGGAATTAAAAACCAAAAATACTGTAAATGGGTCTCATGTGTCACTTGAAAATAAGTAGCACATGGGAACTCAATTGAGTGGGATACCATTAGCATGTGTGTACAAGGCTCAAAATAGGTCAAAATTATATATTGGATCGTTTAGGTTGGATCGATGTCGAGTTTCAAAATTAAGTTGGAAGTTGGGTCAAGCTTTACAGTAGATAGCAAATTAGTCTAAGTTGCCCTGAAAGTTGTGTGACAAAAATAGAATGCAAGGGAACATGTTTGAGTGGGACATGATATATCAAAATGAAGATAAACTTGTCTAGATCAAAACAATATGATGGGCGTTTTAGATCGACATATGTTGTGCTCCAAAAAGGAACGCTACGGAAAAGAGTATTTAATAATAAAAATATTAGCATAAAAAATATCTATAATAACTATATTAGTTAAAATAGTAAAAATAAATATATAAAAATAACTCTAAAAATCTAGGGGACTTACAGTACACCACAACCCAATAGGACTGGCTATCCATAATAGCACAATAGTACGACTCAATCATACAGGTAACGTATGATCGGCTATCCACAATATCATAATATGCTGTCAATATATGAGTGTAACGCCCAAGTCCCAAAATACTTAGGACTAAGCACGTAGACATGGCAGCTGCATACATACAAAGTATATTCCAATATGTCAAATTCTCGTATGTATACATAAGATGTAAAATACAGTAAACCATAACAACTAATCTCATCTATAATAAGAAAATAAATATATAATAAAAACCAACTCTGAATTTATCATTTGTACAAAAGTTGGGCGGAGACAGATCCACTACCAACCATTTAAATAAGAAAAACAATACAAGGAAAGGATAGATAAAAAATAGCAATGGACAATCTAAGAGCAAGTCTCCTCGATAAAAAGGGAAGACCAAGATCTTGGCTAGAGCACCTGCAAAAATACATGAAAGCACACACCTAGAAAGATCACCAGGTCCTCAGAGGGACGTAACAAGATACATAAAGAACATGCCAGATAATCTGTGATATAAAATAAATAAAAGGAAAGGTGCATGCAATAGGGTGCTTACCAGTTCTAAAGTGATAATGCAGTTAAGAACAAACCTTCAACGCAAGGGCACTATGGCTACAGGAAACTCGATATGGACCCACCAGGATACCAGGGACCTCAAAGCATAACATTCCTCGAATGTCAAAGGCCAGCAGGTTCATGAATAGAAACTGTTCTCCCCACACAATGTCTAGTAGGGTCACATCCATGACTCATAGGAACCTCTAGCAACTGCCAAGTCCACTAGCATACAATTCTATTGGCAGTTACTCCTAACCGTCGCATGCCTCATATATATCGATGGCCGGCCGTCTATACGAGTACGTGTCCTACATATGACTCACAACACGTTATAAATCATGTGTCAAGGCCATATGAGATATACCAATACCTTATCACCAATGGGTAGTCACTAGTCTAAGTCAATGCAAGAAAATAGAACAAAACAAGTAGAACGACTGATACAATCGCTTGCACCCAAGTGTGACTTGGATGCCCAATGATATAATACTATCAACAGGTAAAAATTCTGAAAATAAATAACTGAAAATAAGATAAATTAAATCACAGAGTAAGGTGGCAAGGTATCTTACCCGTAGTGCAAAAATGGCAAGTCCAACAGTCATAAACGTCAGCAAAAGAAAGTCACAATCCAAGAACGGCTCCGGATGCTGGAACAAACATCAAGAAAGTTCTTGCTATAAAAGATATGTCATGAATCGCCTGTCCAAATGTCCAATTTTGGAACAGGGGCAAAACTGAAATTTTGGATCAAAACGATGTCCGGCGTTGGACCTCTTTTGTACCAAAATGCGTGCCAGTATCTATGGTCTCTAAAGTTGTTAAACTACTTGTCTACGAGTCCGTTTTGAGGATACGATCAACCGTATGTCGAAAGTTGGATTTCGGCTGGCCGTGCACAATTTTACCCGTTGGATCGGGTCGTAGGCCCGACAAATAGGCATTTCGGTCGACCTTCTCAGAATCGGAGCAAACTTGGCATAAAGAACTAGTAAATCAATTCAGTCATGCTGACACAAGTTTCGTCTCGAACCGACGACTGTACACGAAGTTATGGCCTAGTTTCCAAAGAGTCAATACGGGGGTACCTTGATGGATACGCACTGATTGCGTCACGCACAGGCAACAAAATCGAGTTCCGTCAGTTCCCACACGTTGACAACATCCATATGCGTCTTTTGATGCTTATGGGTTGCATCCATGCCACCTGGTTTGTCGGGGCGCACGCGTATCAAAAAGTTTTTATTAAATTATATATCTTTGGATAACCAGTTTTTCTTGCATCTTTACGATAAAATAACTTTGTGTATACATAATTAAATCACAATCTATAAATTAGCTTTTACTCACGTATAGATTGTCTACATATTTGTTCACATAGTTTTTTAAAGTTGTCACAAAATTTGTCTTCCAAGTTGGGGTTTGGATAATCCCATTGCTCTATTTTTCGAGCAATTTTTGGCCAACTTCGCCTCGAGTTCTTGGTCGAGTAAAGGGGTTACGGCTCAATCCCTTTGAAGGGTTTCAAAGAGGGTCATCTGGGCTCTCGGCAGGAGTTTATAAATCAAATATCCATTGAGTAGATACGTAGAAAATCATAAAAGAAATAGGGTTCCTGGCTGTGTTCGTCAGCCTACAGGGACTTCTCTATTTGGCGGCTGGCAGCGATGATCACCGCAGGCAGGACATCCACGGTGACTTACAGGCTGTCGGGAATCTCTTCTAACATCGAGGAAGCTCTGGGCGATTGCAAGATGGATGGGTTCAGTTTGAAAGAGGAAAAAGCTTTGAGGGGTTGTGTATATGCGAAGATATAATTTCTTTTCTTAATCCGATTTCCAACCGGACCCCCCTTGATTTCAATTCGATTTTTTCTTCGTTACATAGGGGTTGTTATATGTGCGGGTGAAATTTGATTTTTGGACTCACGAGATATTGAATATCTCGTGAGCATTTATTTGCCCCTTTTTTTTAACAGTACATATATAAGTGGATGTATATAATCACTTATATAGCTATGAATATATGCAACAGTATTACAAGCCATGTTTACACATCTATACTATTCTATATATAACTCATATACACTCTTGGGTATATATACATATATAGTATAAAATACCAAAATTTATGGTACACTTATATATATATATATTTTTTTTTTTTGGTACACTTATATATATATATATATATATATATATATATATATATATATATATATATATATATATATATATATTCAAGCATAATGTATGGTTCATGCTCGGGTATATCTACAGAAAAGAAAATGCTAGCATAGTATCCTGTCATGTATAGCAAAAATATTTTGTATTTATACCACTCCTTTAATCGTATAATATAATAAAACAAATACAAAAAATCATTTTCTATTTTATAATTCAAAATATACTAAAAATCTAAAATAATTTAATTAAATTCATAAAAAAAAATTAGGGGGATTATATCCTACCCAACTTAAAAATTTCGTCCTCAAAATTAAACTAACGATTTTGGGGGGGGTATGCAATGCAATATTAAATTAAAGGAATTTTTGAACAAATGGGGTATTTATACAATGAATCCCCATTGGCTCCATTTCCTACAAGATAAGATATTCTTGGTTCAAGGCCTACCCAACATGTAGAAGTTGGCTAACCGTAAAAATTGTTGTTACAAGACTTCTGAGAAAGATAATTTCTAAATAGTGCCACCAGGATATTGGGCCTTTCTAACTGTAGTCACGGATCCTAAAGGAATCCTAGATATTGCCATGTCGTTCCTGGTCACTAACTTCTATAGGAAATTACTACCATTTAACATCGTTCCTATTGAGTCATATTTTTATAAGATAGAAGGCATCTCTTGTTCGACTAGAACGTATTGGGTCAAAGGATTTCACTCTTCGCCTAACACAGGTAACTAAGAGATGAGACTGAAGGGTTCAGTAGGGAAGGAAAAATTATTGGGCCAAAGGATGAGGGCCTACATTAAGTGTATAAACCTTGTTATAGAACATGATTAGGTAAGGGTCGGGAGTCTTTAAGTCGTAATGACTAGTGGTGCGGGATCGATATTTGGTGTTGTGTAGGAGGCATGTGCTTGCTCGGGTGGAAGGCATACGTCATAGATGTGAGGCATTTTGCATGGATCTTGGGTACTCAGTTTTAGTAAGAAAATTGGGTGATATTGCATGGTTAGGATCAAATGGAACAAAAATGGGCTTCTTATGGTTTATTCTAAGGGATAATGGGTCATACATGTAGTGTCTTCAAAATAGAGCATAGGGAGATATATTTGCGTGGAACATGGATGTCATGTGTATATCTTGACTGGTCTAGTTCATGAGTATGAAATTTGTTCGAAGGGAACGGCTCGTGTCTGCTCAAAATATCAAAGTCACGGTAGAGGGTATCAATTGATACAGATAAAAGTAGTCATTTATGAACCACCGAATTATTTGTCTAATTGGAACCAATCATCTCCAATCATTTGCTAATTCTTAGAGAGGCTGGCCTTTATATTTTAGAAATTTCTTCCTTGACTAAAACTAAGATACGATGCTGTAATGGAACAAAATGTTGAAGGGTCAAGGTTGCTATCTTTTGTCGTCGTTATCTAACGTATGAGCAAAGGGATATAAAATATGATACAAAGATCGTGTCACAACCCCCAAGCAGATGTAGGAACGGTTACGAATAGCATTCATTATAAGAGATAGAGTACACTAAGTTCGTGGTTCTTTCCAACTTATAGAAATTGGTGAATCGTAGAAAGAACAACAATAGGGCTTCCAAGAGGATCATATTTCAAGGAGATGTATGACGGTACGAGGTATTCTAATCATTGTCATGAGCTTAAAAGGGAGCCTAGGTATTACTTATTTAGTGTTGTTCATGTATTGGCCACGTTTTATCAAGGTGGTAGGAGTGGTCTTGGTCAAGCCTAACCAAAAAAAAGTTGGTACAATGGAACTCCATTCATTGCATAACATGATTACGACAGAATACAATTAAGGAAATTATGGACGGGGCATAAGTGGACCATGAGATGGAGCATACATAATAAGTGTCGAGACCTATTTCAAAAGTTTGGTTTTATAGTCCACATATGGTGATATGCATGGATGGGCTTAACTGGAGTTTAATGGATTCCCTGATAGGACATCAATCTTTTATTGAATAAGTCTTTGGTTTTAATCTATATTTGTTGGTCAAGATCCACAAGATCAATTGAGACCATGCCTATCAGATTAGGGTAACCTATAATAGTTTCTAACTTAATTGGTTGGCCAAATTGCATGTCGGATTGGTTAACTAGGTTCCTAAAGCCCAAAAATGCACCTTTTGTGACTTTTTGAGTTTAAGTAGCACATGGGGCCTCAATTGAGTGTCACACTAGCGGCATGTGTGTAGAAGGATTCGAGTAGATCACAAACATGTACTACGGAAAAAGATTTGAGTCATGGTTGGATCTCTAATTGCAGTCGAAAAGTACATCGGTGTTATGGTAAGGGTTATCGCTAGTCCTTTTTAACTTGAAAGTCGTATCATAAAAATAGAGTATAAGGAGTCATGTTTGAGTGGGACATGATATGTCCACTTGAAGGTGGACTCGTCTAGGTCTTGCATATGAAATTTGTTGGAAGGTAACATCTAGTATTATGCTCCGAATATCAAAATCACGGTAAGGGACACGAAAAGATCTAAATAGAAAGTGGGAGTTCATGAGTCCCTAATTTATCATCCTAGTGAGAACCAATTTACTTTATTCAATCGTAAGCTTAGTGAATCCCAGATTATAGAAGGCTTACAATTTATTCACTATATAACTAGGACATGGTTTTATGAAAAATGAGGTTAGGACTATTTATGTCGCGACATCGTACCTTGATCTTTGATAATAATAAGGCACGATGTGATCGATAATATGATATGGTAGATATGAATCAAATTCGAGGACCGTACCCCGATTTCTAATAAATGGATATGATTACGTACAATAATATATGAGTCGATAAAATATGAAGACCCACTCCTCCATAGTATACAAGAGTCTATTGATGGGATAACAAAATCTAAAGCACGTCATATGAAGGATCTCTAACGACTAAGTCATGAATTTCTATTTGTGTCAAGCCTGACAGACTACTGTCATAAGGGTTCTAATGGTATCGAATGTAGTGCTCATGCATTGTTGTTCATACTAGTATGACATAATATGACGGAGTATTATGTTATGGATACTGGCTAAGCTAGTGAATGCGTTGTTCTAATGTTAAGTCATTTCTTAATAATAAAATTGTATACCTAGAATAACACATATTGGATTCCTAATCTCGGGATGGGTGTCTATCATAGTCATGGTAAATGCTTGTCTTTGTTTTTATCTATTACTCTCATGTCTAAACTGTGGGGCTTGGTCGAGTAAGTGTTAGGTTAAGGTATGAGGGTTGCTAGTTAAGGCAAGAATCAAGAAAAATAATTAGAGACTCACTATAATTGATTCGTTGAGAATAGATAGTCTCCTAGGTTGGTGTTTTGACCCATGATAGAATCCTAATCATTCTCAAATTCAAATGACTAAAAGGTCATGATAGTAGTTTTAGGGCCGAGGAGAGGACGAGTAACTCAAGGCAAGGTTGTAGTTACATAGCTTGGCCGATGGTAGCTCTACATGTGTATATAATAGCTATCATGGCCATAGGGAATACTCCAGGTCTACTGGCATTTATTTTTCTGAGATAAGTGACAGAAACAATAGAGAGTTCGAGGGAGATGTCATCAAATACAATTGCGGTGTTCAAGGCGATGCAATAATTCAAAGGAAGTTGTCAAGACAGTTGTGGATGAGATCCTAGAGACATCTATATCTCAATCCATGTGGGATCACTATATAAAAAGCGAACCAAGTGCACCAAGGTTGATCAGACCATAATACACTGATTCTTATTAGACAATATATTAGTGGGCGTCCCAAGTATACATATGCCCTGGACAAGCTCGATAAAGAATAAGCTTGTGAAACTAGGCTATAAATAGTGACATCATTCATGGTAGTGCAAAGTATAATTATTGGAGATAATGAATAAAGCAGTTATAAATAGTTCAAGTTTCATAAGGACCTAAGTCTTGTCCGGTGTTCCTGCTTATACAGTTGTCCTACTACCTCTTATATCAGGCCGTGTTTGACCAATAGGGTATCGGCTACTAAAACTCTATAATCTAGGTAAACATATTCTTCCTACACTAGCATACATTTAGTACCACCCGATTATACTTAAATAATGGATTATAAGAACACGGGGTGATAGGCCGTGAGGCATACTACCCAACTTATAAAAGTCATCTAATAGAGTAACTGAGAAATATGACACATATATCTAGTATGAGTCATCTTTCTAACCTCTACATCAAGCACGAAGGGGAAAAGATATTATTTACAGTAGAAAGGAATCAACGTGAAGGAATTAAGGTAGTCAGACGAGAGTTCTAAATTCGAATCAAAGGAGGAGATCAAGCATGTGGATGAGATACCTAGATTCTAATCCTATATCTAGCCTCATATCGGTGCAGTAACATAATCGAAGTGATAAACTTGACCTGCATGGTCCACCACAAAATTATGTAACGCTCCAGTCCCAAAATACTTAGGACTAAGCACGTAGACATGACAGCTGCATACATACGAAGTATACTCCAATATGTAAAATCCTCGTATGAATACATAAGCTGTAAAAATGTAGTAAACTATGACAACTAATATCATCCACAATAAGAAAATAAAGGTATAATAAAACCAACTCTAAATTTATCATTTGTACAAAAGTTGGGCGGAGACAGATCCACTACCAACTATTTAAAAGAGAAGAACAACACAAGGAAAGGATAGATAAAAAATAACAATGGACGATCCAAGTGCAAGCCTCCTCGATAAAAAGGAAGACCACGATCTTGGCTAGAGCACCTGCAAAAAGACATAAAAGCACACACCTGGAGAGATCATGTCACGCCCCAGAACGAGAATACTGGAGAGCGGGGGCAGACATAGCCAGCTACATATATTGAAGTGCAACCCACCTCGCTATACGGTCATGGATGTTTAGATACATGAGGGTTTAACTACAAGCCAACAGTCTCTTAAGGTCATGAACAAGCCTATTGTCTCAATCACAAGCAAGTAAGTAAGAGTTACAAGATGTATGATCATTAAATATACAATAGTAAGGCGTCCCAAACATTACATATTCAGCTGATCATGAAGCTAGTCATTACAAAATGTCAGGACTAGCAAGAGTTTAGTCATATATGATCAACCCTAGGATCCGTCAATCATGTTACAGCCCGTAGGCAGACAGTAAATAAGTTCAATCGAGCTAAACAGGTGCTCATCGGCTAAATGCCTTAAAAGAATATGTTGACAATAAAGTGGGAGATCAAAAATAAACCCACTTGTTGCCAGGGTTCCATTAGTGGCCACCATCTGGCTGGAAGGTCGGTAGATCCTCTAGAGTTGCTCCGGAATCTGGCCATACAAAACCAGCTGGGTCAGACCCCAGAAAGAGCAAGTGCCACAAAGGAGGCTTCACTTAGGAACTAAAACCAGCAATTAACACAATAGAAAGTAATAAATAGTAAAACTGGAGAAAATATAACATCACGAGGATATACGGTAAGATAACCATGGGACCATTCAGATAACCAGGTTACAATCCTTAAACTAAACAAGGATCGGAATTGTAACCCTTCATCTGAACCGAGCTTGGTTTCTTCCATTTATCAGCAGGGTAATGTAAGAAAATCAGGACATGTAACAATTTATACAGGATCAAGACTAGACAGATTATTCCCATTCAATCAATCACGGCCAAGCAATAGGAGAGCCATGCGGCTATAGGAGAGCCATGCGGCTAAGGCATATGCGGCAAAGAATGATCTCATGCGGCTGGAAGAGAACAGCACATGCGGCTGAATAGGGTCAGGCGCATGCGGCTAAAAGGGAAAGGCTTATGCGGTCAAAAGGGTATCAGTCATATGCGGCTCGGAGATCCAGTCAGTCATGCGGCTGAGAAAGGCAAGACATATGCGGTCAGGAGGATAGAAAACTCATGCGACTGGCGGGGGATGGGTCCATACGGCTGGCTGACCAATCAGGTACATGCGGCCGGGGAGGAGCAACTCATGCGGCTACGAGAAGCAATGATTATGCGGTCAAGGGAAGCAAACCCATACAGCTGGGAGACTGCGGTCTATACGGCTCGCGAGTGTTGAGTTCATGCGGCTCAGGGTTGCTGGAAATCCATGCGGCCAGGAAGGACTGGGCCTCAGTCATACGGTTAAGTAAGAAGGACTTCATGCGGCTAGAAGGAATACTTGCCGCATGAACTCGTCATGCGGTCAAGTCAAGACAATAGTGCATACGGTTGGAACTGACTTGCCGCATGAATGTTCATGCGGTCAAGTGCTACTATACGGCTCGGGACTGTGCTTCTTCTCCAAATTTCCGAGAAGAAGTACACCATAAGCCAAGGCTTCCAAGTTGCATAACTCTATCATCCGGAGCCCAAATTTGAACTTCCATAGGTCAAAATGGTGTAGAACGAAATTCTCTACAATATGGAACCATCAAAACTTGGAAATAACAAGATTAAGTAGATCAAAACCCAAGAAATCCAAAAATAATGCAATTATAGATCTACAAGAATCTAGCCATGGAAAGTAAAAATGCCAAGTTCTAAAGTAAGTTAAAATGCTGTAAAGAAGAGAATGGAGCAATAAAATTGGAGTTCCTCCATGAAGCAAGTTGCACTTGCCTAGACCTCTCTCTTCCTCTCTCTGGTAGGTAAAGATTTAATGGTGGGGAAGAAGAAGATATTAATGAAGAGAGAGAAGGAGAAAGGGTTAATAAATACTAAAGGTGGTAGGTAGGGGGTTCACCCTTGGTTCATAATGAACCAAGGCAACCGAGCCAAGCCGAACCAACCCAAGAAATAAACCAAGCCATGAAGAAAAGCCAAGCAAGAAATCATGCAATGCAAGATAAAATACGTACACGTATTCCAAATACGTAATACGAACCACAGGTATTACAACTCTATCCACCTTAAAAGAATTCCGTCCTCGAAATTTAATCAAGAGGCTAGAGGGGCAATGACAAGCTATACTTAATAACAAGCGAGCTATACTAGGCAATCAATCAATCACGTAAGCAAGGAATCGAAGGTATGAGGCATAAGAAAGATATTATACCTCACGAGTCAAACAGGTCGGGATATCGCGATCGGATATCATCCTCACGCTCCCACGTTGACTCCCCCAAAGAGTGATGACCGCAAGCAACTCAGACTAATTTAATAGTCTTATTCTTGAGCATCTTCTCCCTTCGGTCCAATATAGACACGGGCCTCTCTTCATACGAAAGGTTGTTACCAACAACCAATTCCGAATGATCCAGGACGTGGCTCGGGTCTGGGATATACCATCGTAATTGGGATACATGGAACACGTCATGTACCTCACTTAGCGATGGTGGAAGAGCGAGACGATAGGACACATCTCCTACTCGCTCTAAAATGTCAAACGGCCCTATATACCTAGGACTAAGCTTTCCCCGTACGCCGAAGCGAATGACGCCACGGTTAGACGAAATCCTCAGGAATACATGATCGCCGACCGAAAACTCGAGAGGACGCCGATGAGAATCGGCCTAATGACGTTGGCGATCTTGGGCAACTCGAAGATGATCCCTGACTCTTCTGACCACTTCAACTGTCTGAGCGATCATTTCTGGACCGAGTATCTGCCTCTCTCCAACATCATCCTATGCTAGCGGGGATCTGCACTTCCTACCATACAGTACCTTGAACGGTGCCATCTGGATACTGGCTTGGAAGCTGTTGTTGTATAAGAACTCCACCAGGTGCAAGTGATCTTCCCATGAGCCACCGAAGTCAAGTGTACAGGACCGTAACATGTCTTCAAGAGTCTGGATCGTGCGCTCCGACTGGCCATCTGTCTACGGGTGATAGGCTGAACTGAACTGGAGATGAGTCCCCAAACTCTCTTGTAGGCTACGCCAAAAGTGTGACATAAATCTGGAATCTCGGTTCGAGGTGATACTGACTGGAACACCATACAATCTGGCGATCTACCTGAGGTACATCTCCGCTAGCTGAGCTGTCGACTGGCCAACTCTAAATGGAAGAAAGTGAGCCACCTTCGTGAGCCGGTCAACTATAACCCAGATAGCATCTCTACCAGCTGGGGATCTAGGTAATCCAGTCACAAAATCCATGGTCACATGCTCCCACTTCCATTCCGGAATCGGCAAGGGCTGAAGAAGTCCAGCCGGTCTCTGATATTCAGCTTTAACTTGTTGGCAAACCAAACATCGAGAGACAAACCGATCTATCTTCCGCTTCATGCCATTCCACCAGAAGTGCTGACGGATATCACGGTACATCTTCGTACCACCAGGATGAATGGAATACTGAGAACTGTACGCTTCTGACATGATCTCCTGTCTGATATCTCCACTGGGTACACAAAGACGCTTACCATGTCGAAGTATACCATCCTCATGAATGTATAACTCTGGTCTGTCCTGCCTCACACTCTATTCTGAGCCGCTGAAGCTTGGAATCTGTTGACTGCGCCATCTGGATCCTCTCGACTATAGTGGACTGGACTTGCATACTGGCCATCAATGCCACACTGGAAGGGAGAACAACTTCTATACCCATCTTCTGAAGATCTGCTAACAGTTCTGGTTGTGCTGTTAGGAAATAAACTCCAGCTCTCCTGCTCAATGCATCTGCAACAACGTTGGCCTTCCCAGGATGATACTGCAGGCTGACATCATAATCCACAAGAAGCTCCAGCCACCTTCTCTGACGCATGTTAAGATCCTTCTGAGTGAAAATATACTTCAGGCTCTTGTGGTCGGTGAAAATCTCCACCCTATCTCCATACAAGTAGTGCCTCCATAACTTAAGTGCAAATACTACAGCTGCCAGCTCTAAGTCATGCATTGGGTAATTCTTCTTATGATCACGAAGTTGCCATGACGCATAAGCTATTACCTTCCCATGCCGTATCAGAACATATCCTAGACCTCTGCCCGAAGCATCATAATATACTGAGAATCCTCCGGTTCCATCTGGAAGCGTGAGAATGGGTGCCGTTATCAGGCCTCGCTTCAATTGCTTAAAAGAACTCTGACACTCTGCTGTCCAAGCAAACTGTGCATCCTTGCGGGTCAATTGGGTCAATGGCGCTGAGATCCCAGCAAAATCCGAAACAAATCGCCGGTAATAGCCGACCAATCCAAGAAAACTGTGAACTTCTGCAACTGTGCTGGGCACCGGCCACGACTCAATAGCCACAATCTTCTGGGGATCCACTTCTACTCCTCATCTGGTGATGATATGATCCAAGTACGAAATACGATCGAGCCAGAACTCGCATTTACTGAACTTGGCATATAACTGGTGCTCCCTGAAAATCTGAAGAACCACACGGAGATGTTGCTCATGCTCCGCCTCACTCTTGCTGTAGACCAGGATGTCATCCAAGAACACAATCACAAACTGATCCAAGTAAGGCATGAAAACACGATTCATGAGATCCATGAATACCGCCGGCGCATTGGTTGCTCCAAAGGGCATAACAAGGAACTCTCAATGCCCATATCTCGATCTAAAAGTTGTCTTCGAGATGTCCTGCTCTCTGACCCTGATCTGGTGGTATCCTGAGCGCAAGTCGATCTTCGAGAATACTGATGCCCCTTGAGTTGATCAAACAAGTCATCTATCCTCGGGAGAGGGTATCTGTTCTTGATTGTCACTGAGTTCAAGGTACGATAATCAACACATAACCTGGACGTACCATCCTTCTTTTTCATAAGAAGCATCGGGGCTCCCCAAGGCGATCCACTAGCATGAATGAATCCCTTGGTCCTGGGTTCCTCAATCATCTTGTACAAGATCTCCAATTCTGACGGCGCCATCCTGTAGACTCTCTTTGATACTGGGGCCGTCCCAGGAATCAAGTCTATGGTGAACTCGATCTCCCACTCTGGCTGCATACCTGGAAGCTCTTCTGGGAAAACATCTGGGAACTCATCCACTATCCTGGGCAACTGAACTGCTGCTACTGCCATTCGCAATATCGGAGGAGAAGACTCAACTTTGCCTCGGGAGAAGAAAAACTTCGGCTCGCCTAGAATGCTAAAAATAACCCTGCCAATGTGGCAGTCCATCCTAGCATACTGGTTCCTCAACCAATCTATCCCTAAGACCACGTCATAATCGACCATCGGGAACTCTATCAATCTAGCGGGGAATTCTCTACCGCTAACTATGATCCGACACGAGGAAAACACTCTATCTGCTCCCATAAGTCCGTTACCAGTAAGTATATTGAGCCTTACTGATAATGACTCGGGCTCCAATCCTACCCGTGTCATGAATCGTACAGACATAAAAGAATGCGATACACCAGAATCAAATAAAGCTGAAGATGGAAAGGAGTTAACGAGAATAGTACCTGCCACTACCTCTTCGGGTGCTAATCCTTCTTCTGCGGTCATCACCATAGCCTGACCGTGCCCTCGGGGTGCTGGTCCCCTCTGCTAAAATCCTCGCTGCCTATTCTGACTTTGGGCTTGGGCTTGTGCATACTGCTGGGTGTTCTGCTGCTGGAATACTTGGGTCTGAGGCGGCAAGGGCCTCGGCAATGGGTACTGCTGCTGCTGGACCGGAGCTGGTCCTCTCACCGAAGAGCTAGAAAGGTTGGACGATGATGAACCACCCCTATTCGGGCAGGATCCAACCCTATGGTCTGGTGCTCCACAAGCCAGGCATAATCTCTGTACCCTACGACATTCTGCCACCACATGGCCTGGCTTTCCACAATGAGAATATCCCACAGCGGAAGACTGTTTCTACTTCTGCTGCTGCTGCTGCTGCTGAGGGTACGTCGGGGTTGAATGCTGAACCGATGTTACTGAGGCCGCTTGCCTCGGAGCTCCAATAGTCAAAGCCCTGGCTGCCGGGGCTGGGGCTGAAGACTGATTCATCTGGCCGTGGGATCTCTTCCGACCTCCGGCCCTATCCACAATCCTCTGGGAGGTATATTCATGCCTCCGGGCTGCTCTCAAGACTGCATCAAAAGTCTGATGCTCAAACTGCTTGACTGCCAACAAAATCTCCAGGTGAAGCCCCTGCTGGAATCGCTGGGCTCGATCATATTTGGTTGCCACCAAGGTGGGAGCAAACCGACTAAGTCTGGAAAACTCGACCGCATATCCGTCGACCGTCCTGCCTTCTTGCTTCAGATTAGTTAACCGGGTTTGTAGATCATATCGAGCTACAGCATCGAAATACTTGGTCTGGAATCTCTCTCTGAATACTGCCCAAGCAATGGGTGCCACTAATCCAACGGCCTGTGCCGCCTACCAACTGCGGGCAAGATCCAATAACTGCAGGCGTACCATGGCCACCTTCTCATTCTCTGGAGTCCTGGCTGCTTCGAGAATCACCTCAGTGTCCTGAAGCCAAGCATCTGCTGCGATAGCATCTTCACTACCGTCAAAGAATGGAGGGTTCAAGCGCTTGAAGCTATTGGCCGCGCTGTTATCCTGATGACCTCCTCTGGTTAGAGCATCCGTCACTGCCTGGTGCAAGGCATCTCCTCGACGATCTTGAGAAGCTATCAAGGTCCTGACGAGTCCTACCAAAGTGCCATCATCAGGCTCTACAGGTTGAACTGGCTGAACTGGGGGCTCTTCTACAATAGGCTCGACTCTGGAGGCTACTTCGGAGTGCTGGACTTGATCTCCGGGTTGCTGCTGGTCCGTGGGAGGTGCTCCGCCATGCTGATCGGTAGGACCACGAACAATACCGCTGAAGAAGACGACATAGGGAACAATAAGGAAGGACCAGGACAGATCAATGAGACAAGCATGTGATCAGGACAAGAATCCAGGGATTCAGAGAATATGAGCAGAGTTCAAGGGCGAATATTGATTGAGACATCTATTCGGTAAACCCTCATATATCTTGATTTAGAAGACCTGCATGGGCCACCACATAAACCATGTCACGCCCCAGAACCAGAATACTGGAGAGCGGGGGCAGACATAGCCAGCTACGTATATTGAAGTGCAATCCACCTTGCTATACGGTCACGGCTGTCTAGATACATGAGGGTTTAACTACAAGCCAGCAGTCTCTTAAGGTCATGAACAAGCCTATTGTCTCAATCACAAGCAAGTAAGTAAGAGTTACAAGATGTATGATCATTAAATATACAATAGTAAGGCGTCCCAAATATTATATATTCAGCTGATCATGAAGCTAGTCATTACAAAATGTCAGGACTAGCAAGAGTTTAGTCATACATGATCAACCCTAGGATCCGTCAATCATGTTACAGCCCGTAGGCAGACAGTAAATAAGTAGAATCGAGCTAAACAGGTGCTCGTCGGCTAAACGCCTCAAAAGAATATGTTACAATAAAGTGAGAGATCAAAAATAAACCTACTCGTTGCCAGGGTTCCGTCTAGTGGCCACCATCTGGCTGGAAAGTCGGTAGATCCTCTGGAGTTGCTCCGAAATCTGGCCATACAAAACCAGCTGGGTCAGACCCCAGAAAGAGCAAGTGCCACAAAGAAGGCTTCACTTAGGAACTAAAACCAGCAATTAACACAATAGAAAGTAATAAATAGTAAAACTAAAGAAAATATAACATCACGAGGATATACGGTAAGATAACCATGGGACCATTCAGATAACCAGGTTACAATCCTTAAACCAAACAAGGACCGGGATTGTAACCCTTCATCTGAACCGAGCTTGGTTTCTCCCATTTATCAGCAGGATAATGTAAGAAAATCAGGACATGTAACAATTTATACAGGATCAAGACTAGACAGATTATTCCCATTCAATCAATCACGGCTACGCAATGAGTACGGCTTGATACTTTAACTAACTAGGGTTATCACAGGCCTAGTTACTAGCAAGATGCAATAAGATTATTCCACAGCCACAAGCCCTGCAGACCATCCAGGTTACCCAGGTTGAAAGATTAAGGTTGAATTCAGGTGGGTACATCATCCAGGAAATGCATGTACCTTTAGGTAGCTTGAAGGGTGCAACACATGACAGTGTACTGGAAATGTGCCCTACTCGACGGCAGGCTACAGATCCCAAGGCACGCCCAGGTAACGGGATTGCCTGTAGTTAGGAAATATCTTCATGACTACTATGTAATTCTAGTTGTTAACCTTAGCCCATTTTAGTAGGTACTCCTGACCGTGGTACTCAGGAGTCCCATCCTAGACATCATGCAAGACAGGACTGGTTTATTTGTACAAGCACAATCGCCTACGGTGTCCATGTTATTTATACAGGTCATGTCATGCCAGGTAGCCGTCGCAATAGCTGTTCAGATATATCATGTCAGGTTATCATGTCAAGTGTACTAGTCAGGAGTGCGCCACGACGGGCCACTATCATGTCAGGCTCAATTATCATGTCCAAACATATCAAGTAAATTCGTGATTATCATGTCCAAACACAAGGCTATAGGAGAGCCATATGGCTAAGGCATATGCGGCCAGGAATGATCTGTTGGCCCATTGGTCATATTGTCAACCTGATTTTAATAATTGATCAAACTCTGTCTGGATATACGAAGCTAGTCGGGAGATCTCGGATTCTTGGACATGATCAAGAATGGCTATCCACTGAATTCAAGACCGAAGATCTGTTTGCCTGTTCGAGTCTGTAATTCCTTATGCAATGTATTTTTTATTTTATTTGAGTCTAGGAATATGTTGTACACCGAGTCGTACTGGCAAATAGTCTACCCTTAAACGAGTTCAAAATATTTTAAAATGACCTCTCAAAAAGATTTACAAAAAGGTTTTCAAAAATCATCAAAAAGCTTTTTAAAACCCTAACTAAACCCTGACAGAACTCGGGCCGAGTTCGGCCAGAGTTCGGTTGGTGGCCGTTGTGATTTTGAATCCTTGTTACTTGGTCCTCCTGCAGTTGCGGATTTGACCGAGATTTGCTCTTAGAGTTCTACCCGAATTCTGCCCAAATTCTGTCAGAAGTCTGTCTTTGGAACTCCTATAAATAGAGAAGGATTTCGATCATTTCAACTCACTCATTCACTTTCAATCTTCTCTCTATATAAAGCTTTCAGTCTTCCAAAGAGTTTTCTAGAGCTTTCAATTTCAGATCCCAAGCTAGTTACAATCCTCTAGTCGATTTGCCAGTGCGGTACGGTCTAGAAGTTTCTGAGAGATTGTAATCAGAAGGCTTGATTGAAGAATACCTCTTCACATTTTAAGTTGGACGAGTTCTTCTTATCAAAGCTCGCGTTGTAAAAGTTGCAAGGACTTCGTAAGAAAACTTACAGTTTTTCCAATAGTGGATTCAACTAGTAGCAAGAGTTCTACCGACTGGATTAGTCCTCAACAGAGGGATACCAGTATACATCGCTGTCATTGCATTTGCTCTCTTAACTTTGCCTTTACATTATTTTAGTTGTGATTAATATTCTGTGATTGTGCTGCTAACATTTTTTAATTAGCATTATTCCGCTGCCAACTCTATTCATCCCCCTCTAGAGTATTACGCTTTACTATTTCGTTCCTACAATTGGTATCAGAGCGGGTATTACAGGTAAAGCAAGGTAACAGTGCAATTATTTATTCATTTTTAATTAACTGTTATATAGATCACAGCACAACACATGGCAACTGTGAAATTCACAAGTGAAGGCCAGGCCACAAACAGACCCCCACTGTTTGATGGTACGAACTATACCTATTGGAAAATACGGATGAGTTTCTTCTTGAAATCACTTGACTTTGATTTATGGTCCATTGTTCTTGATGGCTATCAAAAGCCACCTCGTATAAATGTTGATGGAGTTTTAGTTAAAAAACCCCATAGCAGATATACAGAGGAAGAAAAGAAAAGGCCAGTCTTGACGCACGTGCCATTAATGCTCTTTTTTGTGCTTTAGACAGAACTGAATTTAACAGGGTGTCTATCTGCACAACGGCTAATGAAGTGTAGAAGCTACTTGAAGTCACACATGAAGGCACGACTTAAGTCAAAGAATCAAAGGTCAGCAGACTTACTCAAGAGTATGAGGTGTTCAAGATGAAGCCTAACGAAACAGTTACTCAGATGTTCGAAAGATTCTTGGATATTGTAAATCCTTTGTCCTCCCTAGGCAAAGAGTACAGTAACCATGAAAAGATTCACAAACTCCTGCGAGCACTTACCAAGAACTGGATTCCGAAGGCTACTGCAATCATTGAAGGGAACGACCTCACAACTATGTCCCTCGAAGTACTCATGGGTAAGCTACTCACTCATGAACTAGAGCTACAAGATTTTGAAGAGCCTGCACCAAAGGAGAAGACGATCGCTTTCAAGGCTCAGCACAGAAAAGCTGCTGAAGGTGACTCAGACAGCAGTGAATCTGATGCTGAAGATCAAGCACTCCTAGCAAGGAAATTCAAAAGATTCATGAGATATGAGAAGAGAGCCAAAGAAAACAACAGCAGCAACAACTGGTATCAAGATGACGCTGTCTGCTATGGCTGCAAGAAGAAGGGACACATGAAGAAGGATTGTCCTATAAACTCATCATCAAGCAAGAAGAGCAACAGGTATGAAAAAGGAAACCTGAAAAGATCAACATCACGGAAGTATGCCAACACCAGCATATGGCATAAAAGTGAAGCCAGCGACTCAGAAGACGAACAATCATAAGACGCTGCAAACGTATGCTTTATGGCATCCGATCAGGTACCTACTGAACCTGTAGTTGATACTTATGATGACTTCACCTTTGAGCAATTAGGAGATGCCTTCAGTGACCTGATGACTGATTACAGGAAACTGCATAGCAAGTATCAGACCACTAAGAAGGTACTCAAAGAGTACAAAGGTGAAATAGGTAGACTTACCGACCTACTAGCTGAGGTTAGAAATAATGTTAGTGAGTCTGGTGAGCTTTCTTCAATAAATCTTTTATTACACGAGACTACCAAATCATCTGAAGAAAAAGACAAAATTATTGACCAACTCAAAGAAGAACTTTCTATAGAGAAGAAAAGTCTTCGATGTGAACAAATTAGAATGGAATCACTCACTTCTGATTATACTAAGTTGTATGACACTTACAAAAGATTGGAAATTAGGTTAGGAAAACAGCCTGAGCCTGCTGCTTCCTACCCTAACACGTGTCACTTACCGAAAAATCGGAATATTCCCAAGCCAAACACAGTCAGACCTAACCCTATCAAACCTTTACCCCCAAAAGGTTAAGCCCAAACAGGATTATAGGCATGTATTCTTCTATACTAGAAAACCCAAACCTACCAACCATGCACACCACTCAGCTTTCAACACTCGACATGCACAATGTCATTATTGTAGCCTCATTGGTCATATTTTATCTGCATGTAGAATCAGAAAGCTTGTTGATTTAAATGTTTATACTTGGATACCAAAAGCTAACAATTCAGGACCCTACAAGAAATGGGTACCAAAAGTTTTATCTGCAAACTATTTTGTAGGTAGAACACCCTTCACATACTAAAAGCAAATGGATCCTCGACAGCGGTTGTTCATGGCATATGACCGGTGACGCTACATTATTTGCAATACTGTCGAAGAAAAAGAAGGAAGGCTATGTCTCCTTCGGTAATAACTTGAAAGGGTATATTATTGGTATCGGTGATGTTGGTAAGTTTCCCTATCCTGTTATTAAAGATGTCTGTCTGGTTACCGAGTTAAAACATAATCTACTCAGTGTAAGTCATTTGGCTGATCATGGTTATGGCATCAACTTTGGCAAAGACAAATGTATTATAATAGCTCAACTGGTAATACTATCTTTGAAGGTATCAGGGAAGACAACATTTATGTTTTCTATTTGTTGGAAGAAACTAACATTTTAGGTAGATGCTTAATGGCTAAAAGCGATGAGAGTCATCTGTGGCATATGAGACTCGGTCACGCAAATATGGACACAATATCAAAATTATCCACAAAGAAGCTAGTACACGGTTTACCAGACATAACATTCAAAAAGGATTCGGTATGCAGCCAATGTGAAAAGAACAAAGCTACCAGATCTACATTCAAGTCAGTAAACGCAGTATGTACTACTAGACCTCTACAATTGCTTCATATGGACTTATTTGGTCCTAGCAGAGTTGCTAGCCTCGGAGGTAAACTTTATACTTTTGTAATTGTAGATGATTTCTCTAGATACACGTGGGTATACTTCTTGACACGCAAGAATGATGCATTATCCGAATTTGTCGCCTTTTGTAAGAAAGTACAGAATGAAAAAGGTTACATGATCACTCGTATAAGAAGCGATCATGGTGGCGAATTCGAGAATGCAGAGTTTGAGCATTTTTGTGACACACACAGTTTTGTACACGAGTTCTCCTGCCCTAGGACTCCACAACAAAATGGAGTTATGGAACGTTAGAACAGAACTCTATCCGAAATAGCCAGAGTGATGTTAAACCAGTTTAGTCTACCCAAATATTCTGGGCTGAAGCTGTCAATACAGCTTGCTTTGTTCTCAATAGAGTTCTAATTCGACCTAAATCGAAGAAGACTCCATTTGAGTTATTGTTTGATAGAATTCCTTCAGTTTCTTACTTTAGAATTTTGGTTGTAAATGCTTATTCTTAATACAAAAGATAATTTAGGAAAGTTTGACGAAAAGGCCGATGAAGGTATATTTTTAGGTTATGCGGCCAAGAGCAAAGGATACAGAGTTTTCAACAAACGAACCATGATCATCGAAGAGTCAATCAACGTCACTTTTGATGAACTGAATCAAATGACTATCGATGACAATGATGAAGATCCAACAGTACCAAGCTCAACAACAGCTGATTCTCAACCAAGTTCGGCACTAGCTGATC
Source organism: Iris pallida (assembly GCA_029216955.1). Classification (NCBI taxonomy): domain Eukaryota; kingdom Viridiplantae; phylum Streptophyta; class Magnoliopsida; order Asparagales; family Iridaceae; genus Iris; species Iris pallida. The sequence goes on along the minus strand of JANAVB010005798.1, from coordinate 453,891 downwards.
TTCCTAGAGAAGATCCAGGAAACAGCTACCTTCAGAGTCTGCCGAAAAGATTAAAATTTACAGCTGATCATCCAAAGGATTTGGTAATTGGTGACATTACCAAAGGTGTAAGTACTCGTACATCCAGTAGAGATATTATTTCTAGTGTTACTTTTATTTCACAGCTAGAACCCAAATCTATTGATAAAGCATGTAGTGAACTTTTCGATAGATGCTATGCAAGAGAAATTAAACAATTTGAACAGAATCAAGTTTGGAAACTTGTTCCCAAGCCTATTGATCATCAGGTCATTGGCACCCGTTGGGTATTCCGAAATAAACTAAATGAGGATGGTTTAGTGACTCATAATAAAGCTCGACTCGTAGCTCAAGGATACAATCAAGAAGAAGGTATCAACTACGATGAGACTTATGCCCCAGTTGCGAGATTAGAATCCATTCGCATGTTATGTGCATTTGCATGTTTTCATGATTTCAAACTATTTCAATGGATGTCAAGAGCATTTTTTTTAAATGGTTTTATAAAAGAAGAAGTTTTTGTAGCACAACCTCCAGGTTTCACGGATTTCAAAAACCTTGATCATTTTCAAGTTGAAGAAAGCCTTATACGGTTTAAAACAAGCCCCTCGTGCTTGGTATGATCGTCTAAGCTCTTTTCTACTTGACAACGGATTTTCAAAAGGCAAGGTTGACACTACACTGTTTATTAAGTCTTTTAATGGCAAACTTTTTTAATTCAAATCTATGTTGATGATATTATATTTGGATCCACTGATGATCTCTCTGTCAAGAATTTTCTAAGTGTATGCAAAATGAGTTTGAGATGAGCATGATGGGAGAGCTGAAATTCTTTCCGGATTGCAAATCAAACAAACTAACAATAGGACATTCATAAATCAAGCCAAGTACACAAAAGATTTGCTAAAGAAGTTCGATCTGGACAATGTTAAACCTATTGGCACTCCAATGGCAACTTCAACAAAGCTTGATTCAGATGAACAAGGCAAGCCAGTCGACACACGTAAGTTTGAGGTATGATTGGTAGTTTACTTTTTTAACTGCTAGTCACGATATAATGTTTAGTGTTTGCCTATGTACACGTTTTTAAGCTAACCCAAAGGAATCACATTTGTGCGCAGTTAAGCGTATCTTTCGATACCTTAAGGGCACTTCTTCTGTTGGCTTGTGGTATCCCAAAACTAAGTCCTTTGACCTTATTGGTTATTCGGATGTAGATTTTGCTGGATGCAAAGTTGATAGAAAAAGTACCAGCGACACTTGTCATTCTTAGGCAAGGCTTTAGTCTCATGGTTTAGTAAAAAGCAAAATTTTATAGCCCTATCAACAACAGAGGCTGAATACATCGCCGCAGGACGTTGTTGTGCTCAAATTTTGTGGATGAAACAAACCCTAGAAGACTATGATTTATTTTACACACATATTCCCATTTTTGTGATAATACGAGCACTATTAATTTGACTAAGAATCCAGTATGTCACTCTCGTACTAAATATCGAGATTCGACATTACTTTCTTAGAGATCATCATCAAAATGGAGATATAAACCTTGTGTACATAGATACTGAAAATCAAATAGCTGACATCTTCACTAAACCTCTAGCGGAAGATCATTTCAATTATTTACGTCGAGAATTAGGAATTTTGGACGTCAATAATATTAATAATCTTGTTTTATGATTATATCTCAATACGCAAAAACTGTGTTAGAGACAAGCCAATAAAGAGTCTGTCTGTCACCACAACTACGGTTGAAGCGAAGCGGTACTTAAGAGTTCCCCGGTGAACCTCTGCCAGCTGGGACAGTACCTACAGCTAATCTGAGACAGTCGCTATGTAACGACATTTAATTCATAAATAATATTAATTATGTTAATTGAAGGCTAGAATAACTAACCTTTGAATTAAATATTTCAAATGAGACAATATGATGATGATGAGGAGATGTGACTATATAGTTTTGAGTGATATTTTATTGTACACTTGGAAATGCTCCGACATTCCAAGTTATTATCAGTACTTTTTGATTATTATCAGCACTTTTTAGTTTGCTTCAGTACTCTATTTTTTTATGGACATGATTATGCGTAGTTTATGGCATTCCAGTTATTTTTAGCACTATGTTTCAGTTTCAGTTTATGATAGCACTATCTCTTTATATTGCTTCTTTCATTAAAACTGCCTGTGAAATAACTTGCCTATGATACTATGCTTTTCTGTTCTGCGACAATATGCCTGTGATATTTCTCTAGTTTTATGCCTTTTTTTTATGTGTTTCTCACTATTTGTTACTTAGCATTGATTGCGGGGGAGCCTTCTCTTTTGTAATTATTTTGCTAAGTGACAAAGGGGGAGAAAATTAAAGATCTAACATTTTTTTGGAGATAATACCGGATATGAACAATTCTACTTTGGATATTTTGAACAAGCTTAATGTTATATCATTCATAGTTTGTCAATTATCAAAATGGGGAGATTGTTGGCCCATTGGTCATATGGTCAACCTGATTTTAATAATTGATTAAACTCTGTCTGGATATACGAAGCTAGTCGGGACATCTCAGATTCTTGGACATGATCAGAATGGCTATCCACTGAATTCAAGACCGAAGATGTTTGCCTGTTTGAGTCTGTAATTCCTTATGCAATGTATTTTTTATTTTATTTGAGTCTAGGAATATGTTGTACACCGAGTCGTACTGGCAAATAGGCTACCTTAAATGAGTTCAAAATGTTTTTAAAATGACCTCTCAAAAAGGTTTACAAAAAGGTTTTCAAAAGGTTTTCAAAAATTACCAAAAAGCTTTTTAAAACCCTAACTAAACCCTAACAGAACTCGGGCCGAGTTCGGCCAGAGTTCGGTTGGTGGCCGTTGTGATTTTGAATCCTTGTTACTTGGTCCTCCTGCAGTTACGGATTTGACCGAGATTTGCTTATAGAGTTCTGCCCGAATTCTGCCCGAATTCTGTCAGAAGTCTGTCTTTGGAACTCCTATAAATAGAAAGGATTTCGATCATTTCAACTCACTCATTCACTTTCAATCTTCTCTCTATATAAAGCTTTCAGTCTTCTAAAGAGTTTTCTAGAGCTTTCAATTTCAGATCCCAAGCCAGTTACAATCCTCTAGTCAATTTGCAGTACGGTGCGGTCTAGAAGTTTCTGAGAGATTGTAATCAGAAGGCTTGATTGAAGAATACCTCTTCACATTTGAAGTTGGACGAGTTCTTCGTATCAAAGCTCGCGTTGTAGAAGTTGCAAGGACTTCGTAAGAAAACTTGCGGTTTTTCCAATAGTGGATTCAACTGGTAGCAAGAGTTCTACCGACTGGATTAGTCCTCAACAGGGGGATACCAGTATACATCGCTGCCTTTGCGTTTGCTCTCTTAACTTTGCCTTTACATTATTTTAGTTGTGATTAATATTCTATGATTGTGCTGCTAACATTTTTTAATTAGCATTTTCCGCTGCCAACTCTATTCCCCCCCTCTAGAGTATTACACTTTACTATTTCGTTCCTACATGATCTCATATGGCTAGAAGAGAACAGCACATACGGCTGAATAGGGTCAGGCGCATGCGGCTAAAAGGAAAAGGCTTATGCGGTCAAAGGGGTATCAGTCATATGCGGCTCGGAGATCCAGTCAGTCATGCGGCTGAGAAAGACAAGACATATGCGGTCAGGAGGATAGGGAACTCATGCGGCTGGGGGGGATGGGTCCATGCGGCTGGCTGACCAATCAGGTACATGCGGCCGGGGAGGAGCAACTCATGCGGCTACGAAAAGCAATGATTATGCGGTCAAGGAAAGCAAACCCATGCAGCTGGGAGACTGCGGTCTATGCGGCTCACGAGTGTTGAGTTCATGTGGCTCAGGATTGCTGGAAATCCATACGGCCAGGAAGGACTGGGCCTCAGTCATGCGGTTAAGTAAGAAGGACTTCATGCGGCTAGAAGGAATACTTGCCGCATGAACTCGTCATGCGGTCAAGTCAAGGCAATAGTGCATACGGTTGGAACTGACTTGCCGCATGAATTTATGCGGTCAAGTGCTACTATGTGGCTCGGGACTGTGCTTCTTCTCCAAATTTCCGAGAAGAAGTACACCATAAGCCATGGCTTCCAAGTTGCATAACTCTATCATCCGGAGCCCAAATTCGAACTTCCATAGGTCAAAATAGGGTAGAACGAAATTCTCTACAACATGGAACCATCAAAACTTGGAAATAACAAGATTAAGTAGATCAAACCCAAGAAATCCGAAAATAATACAATTATAGATCTACAAGAATCTAGCCATGGAAAGTGAAAATGCCAAGTTATAAAGTAAGTTAAAATGCTGTAAAGAAGAGAATGGAGCAATAAAATTGGAGTTCCTCCATGAAGCAAGTTGCACTTGCCTAGACCTCTCTCTTCCTCTCTCTGGTAGGTAAAGAATTAATGGTGGAGAAGAAGAAGATATTAATAAAGAGAGAGAAGGAGAAAGGGTTAATAAATACTAAAGATGGTAGGTAGGGGGTTCACCCTTGGTTCATATAAACCAAGGCAACCGAGCCAAGCCGAACCAACCCAAGAAATAAACTAAGCCATGAAGAAAAACCAAGCAAGAAATCATGCAATACAAGATAAAATACGTACACGTATTCCAAATACGTAATACGAACCACAGGCATTACAGATCACCACGTCCTCATAATGAGGTAACAAGATACATAAAGAACATGCCATATAATATGTGATAAAATAAATAAAAGGAAAGGTGCATGCAAAGGGTGCCTACCAGTTCTGTAGTGATAATACAGTTAAGAACAAACCTTCAATGCATGGGCACTCTGGCTAAGAAATTTGGTATGGTCCTACCAGGATACCAGAGACCTTAAAGCGTAACATTCCTCGAATGTCAGAGGCCAGCAGGATCAGGAATAGGAAAGAGCATACATGACGCATACGTTAAGGAACTGTTCTTCCCCACCCAATGCCTAGTAGGGTCACATCCATGACTCATAGGAACCTCTAATAACTGCCAAGTCCACTAAAATTGCAATTCTATCGGCAGTTACTCCTAACCGTCGCACGCCTCATACGTATTGATGGTCGACCGACTACACAAATACGTGTCCTACATGTGACACACAGCACGTGATAAAGCATGTGTCAAGGCCATATGAGATATACCAATACCTCATCACCAATGGGTGGTCACTAGTCTAAGTCAATGCAAGAAAATAGAACAAACAAGTAGAACGACTGATACAGTCGCTTGCACCCAAGTATGACTTGGACGCACAATGATATAACACTATCAACAGATGAAAATGCTGAAAATAAATAACTTAAAAATAAGATAAAATAAATCACAGAGTAAGGTGGCAAGGTATCTTGCCTGTGGTACGAGAATGACAAGTCCAACAGTCACAAGTATCAGCAAAAGAAAGTCACAATCCACGAACGGCTCCGGATGCTGAAACAAACATCAAGAATATTCTTGGTATAAAAGATATGTCATGAGTCGCATGTCCAAAAGTCTAATTCTGAAACAGCAGCAAAATCGAATTTTTGCAGCAAAATAATGTCCGACGTTGGACCCATTTTGTACTGAAATGTGTGCCAGTATCTATGGTCTCTAAAGTCGTCAAACTATATGTCTACGGGTCCGATTTGAGGAGACGAACCCAACCATATGTCCAACGTTGGATTCCGACGGACCGTGCACAATTGCGTCCGTTAGATCGGATCGTATGCCTGCCAAATAGGCGTTCCGGTTGACCTTCTCAGAATCGGACGAAACATGGCACACAGGACCAGTAAATCAATTTGGTCCTGTTGGCGCTAGTTTCATCTCGAACCGACGAATGTACACGATGTTATGGCCTAGTTTGCAAAGAGTCGATGGGGTATCTTGACGAATACGTACTGATTTTGTCGCACACAGGCAACGGAATCGAGTTCCGTCAGTTACCCACATTGACAACATCCATACGTGTCTTTCGATGCTTGTGGGTTGCGACCACGAAACCCAGTTTGTCGGGGCACACGCCGAATCCAAAAGTTTTTATTAAATTTTACAGCTTTAGAAAACTAGTTTTTCTTGCATCTTTACGATAAAATAACTTTGTGTATACATAATGAAATCACAATATACAAATTAGGATTTACTCACGTATAGGTTGTCTACAGATTTATTCACATAGTTTTTCAAAGTTGTCACAGAAATCTGTCTTCCAAGTCAGGGTTTGGACAGTCCCATTGCTCCGTTTTTTGAGCAATTTTTAGCCAACTTCGCCTCGAGTTCTTGGTCGAGTAAAGGGGTTACGGCTCAATCCCTTTGAAGGGTTTCGAAGAGGGTCATGTGGGCTCTCGGCAGGAGTTTCTAAATCAAATATTCATCGAGTAGATACGTATAAAATCATGGAAGAAATATGTACCTGGCGGTGTTCGGTTCTACAGGGACTTCTCTGTTTGGCAGCTAGTAGCGGTGATCACCGTAGGCAGGGCATCCACGGCGACTTGCAGGCTATCGGGAGGCTCGTCTAATGTCGAGGAAGCTATGGGCGATTATGAGATGGATGGGTTCGGTTTGAAAGAAGAAAAAGCTTCGAGGGGTTGTTTATATGCGAAGATATAATTTCTTTTCTTAATCCGATTTCCAACTGGACTCTCCTTGATTTCAATTCGATTTAAAACTGAGTTGGCACTTATCCAATAGAGATTAGGATTGGTTTAGGTAGGGGAAATATGGTTTAGAAAGGAATTTGATCTGATTACAATTTGTACCATATCTGTTCTTCGTAACAAAGGGGTTATTATATGTGCGATGAAATTTGATTTTTTGACTCACGAGATATTGAATATCTCGTGAGCATTTGTTTGCCCCCTTTTTTTAACAGTACATATATAAGTGGATGTATATAATCACTTATATACCTATGAATATATGCAACAGTACAACAAGCCATGTTTACATATCTATACTATTGTATATACAACTCATATACACTCTTGGGTATATACATATCATATAAAATACCAAAATTTATGGTATACTTATATAATATATATATATATATAATATATATTATATTATATATATATATTATATATAAAAAATATATATATATATATATATATAATATATATATATATATATATATATATATGGAAGCGGATCAAAAGCCCCCCTTAGAAAACCCCCTAAAAACCCCCTTCACTCTAATCCCTAATTTAATGTTAATATTAATGTTAATATTAACATTAAATACTAAAATTAACATCAAACTTAACATTAAAATTAATATTAACATTAACATTAATATTAACATTAACATTAACATTAATATGTATAAAAATTAAAAAAATTTAATATTAACATTAACATTAATATTAACATTAACATTAACATTAACATTATATTAACATTAATATTAAGAATTAGAGTGAGGGGATTTTTAGGGGGTTTTCTAAGGGGGCTTTTGATCCGCTCCATATATATATATATATATATATATATATATATATATATATATAATATATATATATATATATATATATTAATATATATAGATAATAGATATATATATATATTATATTTTATATATATATATAGCATAAAGTATGGTTCATGCTAGGGTATGTATACAGAAAAGAAAATGCTAGCATAGTATCCTGCAATGTATAGCAAAAATATTTTGTATTTATACTACTCCTTTAAACGTATATAATAAAAAAATTATAAAAAATCATTTGCTATTTTAATAATTCAAAATATACTAAAAATCTAAAATAATTTAATTATATTCAAATAAATTTTTATTATGGGGGTTGCAATGAGCAGGGTGATTGAAGTGTACAATGAGATATGAGAAGCAATATATGTCAAGACGAAAACCATAACAACTAATTCGTGTAACCATCGTGTCAGGATTCAAGTAAAATATTACTAAATACAAGGATCATAGCAAATATTAGGTAATGGAAACTACCAGAGATTGTATTTGCATGGAATCCGGGATAAAGTATCAACATTATCCGTGGTAGTGCCTTGAATACCTAAATATGAAATATCAATGTCAACTGGTATTTTGGAGTCATAAACATGTTATACTAGCTTGATACTAGGTCTCTAAGTCATTTCTAAGTTTCTAGGTCCATACCTTGTCATACCAAGGTATTTTGACTAATATTGGTAATACTAGCTCATGCCCCTATGTAACTACCTATAATATACATACATAGGCTCTATAATGCAATACTTTAACCATTACCCTTAACTTATTCCTATCCTAACTGATACCAATGCATACCCAACTATATTTATACCTTGCTAACCCAATTACCCATCTACATATTTATAACGCCCCAGTCCCAAAATATATATAGGACAAGGAGATCGTATACATGCCAGCTACGTATCGAGAGGAATCCAGCCCAGCTCGAGTATGTATAAGCTGTCTTGCTAAATCAACTATATCTCAATCCACTTAATATCGGTAATAATAACGAATCAAATGCACTAAGGTTGATCATACCATAATGCACTGATTCTAGAATAGATAAATATATTAGAGTGGATCCCAATAATACATTCATCATGAATAGGCTAAAAGAAAATGAATCTTGTAAAAGACTAGGCTATAATAACAGCATGAGTCAAATAGAGGACAAAAGATAAATAAAAAAGATAATGATAATAGCATCAGCTAAATATACATGATGTCTTAGTAAAGCAACCATCATCCATCAATATTAAATATTGATAACTTCATATAATACCTAGAGAGATTACCAGGTCCTCACGGGACTAGCAATATATATAAGCATACCTCTAATAACATAAAATAATATGTAGTAGATAAATAATTAAATAAAGACAGAGTAAATGAACAAGTTATGACACAGGAGTATGAGAATGCTATTAGTCCTAGCTACAAGGTAAAGTTGAGTAAGTACGATATGAGCTAATAGTCCTATAAAAGCAACACGGGGCATGCTAACTATCTATATAAAGTCCCTATCGCAGTATGGTGCATGCTAACGATCGAGAGTGGTCAATAGCCAGGTACTAATAACATCGACAAGGAACTAGGGAGCAAGTCATACACAAAATTTCTATCACAGCACAGTTCGTACTAATGATCGAGAGGGCACAAGTCATGTAGAAAGTCTCTATCGCAGCATGGTGCCTACTAACGATCGAGTGGGGGAAACTAGTCATGGTACACAATAAGGAACTAACACGAACAACTATAAAAATGTATAACAAATAAACGATAGGCAGGTAATATGGTAAAACATGGAAATATAGCATGACAAGGCATCAAGCATATAATAAAAAGTGACATATACAAATAGAAATAAAGAAAAGTATGCATGTAAAATAAACTGTATATAGGGCAAGGAATACTTATATGGTGGTAGCACGTAGAACCAACATTATCCAATCACATAGTGAACTACAAAAGTCAAACTCCTATAAATAACTCTGGATAATAAAATAGACATCACCAAGTGTTTGGCATAAGAAAAATGTCTAAGTTTGCCTACCCATAAGTCCAATTTGGGACACATAGGCAGAACTATAATTTTGGATCAAAATAGTGTTCATCGTTGGACCCGCTTTGTACCAAAAAAATTGTCAAAATATATGGTCTCTGTAGTCGACAAATTATATGTTTGCCATGATCAAAAAGTTGAAGAACTTTTGTATTTCAAACTTGAAAAAGAGTACAAAAGAGATCCTAAATAGGAAATCTAAGTATAGTTGATTCTGGAAAAGTGTGTGAGATCGATCACGACAGCGGCTCATTTACTCCGTTGACGATATGACGATGAAATAAACTTGTTTTAGCTTTTTGAATGCCTGTAAGTAGTGATCTGGGTTGCCAATCAAGAAGCAGTCGAAGTATTTTCGAAGTCCCTGAATGAAGAAAAATTGCTCCTATTTATAGGCATACACATGTACGATGTGTGTAGGGGTTTTGGCATGTAGGAGCGCTATGCGTTCAATATTTCTAGAGAATCTATTGTAACCGCACTATAAAGGCTGCTGGTGAGCTAACATGTAGCAGTTGTTAGGATTCCCTTATTGCTGAGGTCTTGGGAGGTTGGCACCACTCATCATCAATAACATGTGGCGCGTACATACTGCTCAAAGATCTCATTTAGTTTAAATAAATTAGATTTCAATTTTATCGAAGGAGCAATAGTTTGAACAAACTAGCTTTCATTGTATCTGAAGAGATACGATTATGTGAACAAACTAGATCTAATTGTATATAAAGAGATATGATTGTTTAAACAAACTAGATCTGATTGTATCTGAAGTGATACGGCTGCCATACTGGCAACGTGGCATGGTACCATATTTGTGAAGGAGCTGCACGCCATATAAGCTACGCTTGTGAGTGACGTCGAAGAGACAGCACTTTTGAGGTAATGAGTGATTGTGATTATGAAGAGCTCTAAGGGAGCTGTAAAGGAGCTGCACTTCTGAAGAGCATTGAATGGACTGTACTTCTGAAGAGCTCTGAAGGAGCTGTACTTTTAAGGAGCTCTGAAGGGGCTGTGCTTCTGAGGAGCTCTGAAGGGGCTGCACTTCTGAGGAGCTCTGAAGGGGATGTGCTTCTGGGAAGCTCTAATGGAGCTGCGCTTGTTTGAATCTCTGAAGGAGCTGCACTTCTTGGAAGCTCTGAAGGAGCTGCGCTTGTAAAAAGCTCTGAAGGAGCTGTACTTCTGGGAAGCTCTAAAGAGGCTGTGCTTCTAAGAATCTCTGAAGAGGCTGCGCTTCTGAGAATCTCTGAAGGAGCTACACTTCTGAGAAGCTCTGAAGAGGCTACGCTTCTGAGAAGCTCTGAAGGAGCTGTGCTTCTAGAAAACTCTGAAGAGGCTGTGCTTCTGAGAAGTTTTGAAGAGGCTGTGCTTCTGGTAAACACTGAAGAGGCTGCACTTTTGAGTAGCTTTGTCACAGCGCTTTTGGGGTGTCTAGTGACTACTTCTGAGCAACTGAGTCAAATTTTCTTCATTGCTGCCTTTTTGGGTGGCTCAAGAAGTGGTGACTAAAGACTTAGTCAAATGACTTCATTAAATGAGGTTTATTGTAATGAATTCTAGGTTCATCAATTTAACTCGGTGCTTTTGACCAACTTCCATGTGGCGTGCGGGTTGGACCACGTACAGCCTATATAAAGGTGAGCTTTTTGATGAAGTCATTATTCATGGCCTCTTGACATTCCTCTGTCATGATCGATCCTGACTTAGCTTCGGACCACCATAGGCGTTGCATAAGTCGACTGTTGGCTCTAGATCTCTTCATTCTAAGAAGTCGATGCCTTGGTGAAGAAAAACTTTAGAGTTTCAATATACGCTTGAGCATTTGGCGAGATGGGTTTGAACATGAGCGACATCTTGGAGGTCTTTGAGGCCCAAGATACTAGATTTGGATTGATTGCTGGCCCTTCGATATGCTGGAAAGCCACAAGTTGTGCTGTGAGCCACACGTAGGAGCTGCATCCCTATTCTGATCAATGACTGCTTCATTTGTCGTTTTGGAGCGGGGTGCTGCGCACTTGACTAAAAAGTGGTTTGCTCTGACGAGAAGGGGAGCTGCGCTTCTGTGTCATGCACACTTAGGACAAGTAGATAGCTTTATATGTAATCATGAAGAATCTGTATTAGATCTTTGTAATCATGATTTTAATAAAGTATTTTCCTTTATATACTGCCTCCTATTATGATTTGAGTTTTGATGTGCACAGCAATTTAGTGCCTCCTGCACTTCTGCGAAGTATGTGAAGTGATTGATGTTTTGTGCTTTTTTACGCTTCTATAAGACCACCTTCAAAGTTTTCAAATTTGGACAAGTTTGGAACACTTTGAATAGAAGCATGAAATGATACGAGGCATAGAAAGTGCACAGCATATTCCTGACAGACTATTTTTTGGAAAAAGATTCATCAGGATTTTGTTTCATCTTTATGCTATTCGAAGCGTTTCTTCACCTACGAAGAGTGCTTTGCCTTATCTGCTGACACGTGGCTCCATCATATAAGTAGGAGTCTGCAGAGAGAGAAAAGACTTCTTTTCTCTATCATCTCTCTCAAACTTTTTCATAGCAAGTACTTTTTCTTCCCCAAATCAAAACCCTAGTTTTCTTCTATGGCTCCTAAAAATTCGAGAGCTCCTAAAGTTCCCAAGGCCGACAAGGCGAGCACAAGCAAGGCTAAGGGGAAGTGGCCGATGTCAGATGTTGTTGATGTCAACGATTATCCGGTAGCTGGTATCAACACACGTAGACGTGCGACCGGCTGTTGTGAGTAGGTGTTTAATTTGAAATCATCGATGCCTAGCTCCGTCTGTTGATACGCATGCACGCAACTTCTCGGAGTAGTGTCTCGAAGATGTGTTAAAGCTTCCCCCGCTGATGCACATGGGTACTACTTCTTCGGAGTAGTATCTGTAAGATGCGCTAAAGCTCTATCCGTCGATGCGCATGGTCGATACTTTTTGAGGTAGCGACTGTAAAATATACTAAGGCTTTAGCAGATGAGTAGCATCACTAAATCGTGCCTGCATGGATGCTTGCTAGCTGATGCACAGTGTCACTAAAATGTTCCTACGCAGATGCTTGCGTGCTGATGTACAGTGTCACCAAATAGTGTCTGCACGGATGCTTTCTTGCTAACGCACAGAGTCACAATACCTGTGCATTTTTTTGCAGAAAAATACTTGGTATATTCTTCTGACTTTTGTTTGTTTTGTGCGCAGGTTCTTTGACTATACCTCTTTCTGGCGAGCTTCTTTTTGACTCATCATTCTGCGTACTAGGCACAAATGTTGATGAAGCGATTATTAATCCTTTCAGGAGATTGATCGTCCGAGGCCAACCAGAGGAAAGACTGTACAAGATATGTGCACAACATCACGCATAATTTCGTCGTTTAATAGATCGAGGCAAATTGTCAATCGTCACTGATGCTGGGGATAAGATGCTAAAGCCTTATTTCCTCTTTGGTGATAAGCTGATCTTGAAGGAGACAGACCTCCTGCAGCTTAAGGAGGATTGGTATTTCAAGAACTACTGCCTCAGTTTGTATGTTTCGACGATCGATCGCCACCTCCCACTCTCAGTTTTCTATTGCTTCTCTGAGAAACGACGTCTGGAATGGGATCTAACCCCAACTCAGTGGGGCTAATGACGGGCCATTTTATGGTGGACACATACTCTAAGAGGAGGGACTCTTTTAAGTGTGTCCGTGGTGGTCTGTCGTATACTTTGTGGGTACTGCTTCCCGGCCATTTGTTTAATTATGTTACCCGGGACATACATCCATTTGGGGCTTCTCTTTTCGCCAACCGGCTTCTAGTGGCGAAATGTGTATACACTAAAGGAACCTTCTGGGTCGAAGGTTGGATCCACCCTGAGGCTAAATGGGGCAACCTGACCCAATGCATATTGTCTAAGTACAAGACAGAACTGAGGGTTGTTGGCTTGCGCCGTGCCATAAGGGCTATCGAACATGGTATGGACATCATTCAGCCCTTATTCGTGGCATTGGTGAAGATGTATAATTACCACACCGGGACCTTCTACACCCCGGAAGGAGAGATAGGGTTAGCTCTTAATGAGATGCATGCCATCTCAAAGTCCCTAGGGTGAAGAGTCGTACAAAAAATATACTCCTTGCAAAGAGGAGTCATGGGGCTGGAGAATAAGTGCCCTAAAATGATGGCAGTACACAAAGAACTGCTTTGCCATCTTCAAGTGTGCATACGCCAGGATTCTTTGAAGACTCACCTGTACATTTTTGCTTGGAGAAGCTACATTCACACAACATCTGTCAGAACCGGATCAAGTCTATTTTACCACTCGTAGGGCGTACACCCCTGACGAGGTTGAAACTATGATGGTCAACACGAAGGTGTCAGCTCCTTCGGTATATGTTGACCGAAATCCTACCTCTATAGTCCATAACTACTTTTGTCAAACCTTGAGCGCCTTGAGCCCGAAAGCGACACTGCCTACCTTTTTGATGATATGGCTGCAGAATCCCGTAGTACCTGGAGGTTCTGGATCTGTAAGGCAAATGACTCAGGATCTCATCATGTTGGGTGTGAAGCTAGTCTTTAGTCATCCACTGGATTTTCTTCCAGCTGTTCGACATCACAAAAGGTTGAACGAACTTTTTATTGATTGAACGTAGAAAGACCTATGTTCAGAGAAGGAAGTCCTAAACAGGATATTCTAAGTACAAGGGAAAGAGTTTCTGAGAAAGTGTGATGGTGGAGATCGAGTACTACAGCGGCTCCTTTACTCCGTTGACGATATGACGACGGGTTGAACTTGCTCTATCTTTATGATGCCTTTGATGGAACTCTAGGGTTGCCAATCAAGAGGATACCTGGAGCTGGAGATTTGATGTTCGGTGGTCTCTCTTTTGTTGAAGGAAAACTCCTTCTATTTAAGGGAAAGAGAGCACATATGCGATGTGCATTAGGGTTTTGAGATGTGAAGGAATTTATCATCATTACACGGTGCAGGCTTCTGTGACGCTGACACTTGGTAGACATTGAGATTTTCCTCAATTGAGATCTCTGGTGGTTATCAAAATAATCGAAGGAGGAGACACGTGGTGTGTGTCGATGTGCTTGTTCAGATACAGCTGAGTAAATCTTAGGATTTTATCACAGATTGGATTCTGATTGATCCTCGTCTAAGATTTAAATCAATTTAATAAGTTATCAATCATGATTAACCCCAATCCTATCTTTAAGAGAGTCAGTTTAAGCAAACCGACTGGGTGGAACCATGCTTCCTGCACCTCTGGCGAGGTCTGAGTACTGTTGCACTTCTGGGTCAACGAGTAGACCGTTCTTCTGGAGACAACGGAGCCTCTATGCTTTCAGGCGATGAGTGGACTTTGCTTCGAAGACGACGAAGCCTCTGTGCGTATGAGCGATGAGAAGGCTGGGTTTCGAGCGACAAAGTTACTGTGCTTTAGGGCGATGAGTAGGCTTGTGCTTCAGGTTGACGAGGTTATTGTGCTTTTCAAGCAGCATGCGAACTTGTGTTGGATGTAATAGTATCTCCCAAGTCACTGATGAAAGGTAGTTGAGCTTTTGGGTCGAAG